>CAJVPP010001579.1:0-19111 GCA_910592005.1 Funneliformis mosseae | reverse complement strand
ATTTAGGAAATAAGACATGTAAATCATTTAATTATCTAATTTAGTTACAGTACTGCAAATCATTTTTAATATGACACAAAAATTGATCATCCTTTTAGCCTTGTAGATCATTTTTGCACATCAATTTTAGGTGTAACATTATCTAAAAAAGTATATGAAAATAGCATAACAAATCATGTAGATTGTATTAACTATTGTTTATTATATACATTTAGTGAATGTAAAGAACAACACTTTTCATGTTATAAAGTATGTGATCAATTTTTTGAGATCTTTATAACTCTGTTTCATATATTAGACTACACTTACAATACATTACTTTTAGAATATTAAGAAAAACCTGCCTATTATTTAGTCTACCAGACGTGAAAAAGATATTTGAGTGCACGATTTAATACGTATTAAATGAATTAGATGAGCATAAAGCTATTATAGTAGTTGATTATAAAATACATATTCTTCTTATAATAGCTCAAGAAACAAAAAGTGAATTCTTTGGAAAAAGAAGGTAGACTCTCTATACAACTCTTATCTTTCAAAAAAAAACAATAAAAAAATGGATGTTCAAGCATATGATTATTAGTCTTGTAATACAAAGCAAGATGCTTGGTTCACTGCATTATGCTTTAAAGCTGTATTTAATACTATAAATCCTCGTCTACACTAGATAAATTTCTAATAATAGTGATTATTACTATAATTCAGAACTTATGGTTATTATAAGCCATTGGCATAATTGGTATGGAGTTGAAGTACGTGGATAGATATTTTTAAAACCTAGTGAAACAAAAATAACCATAGATTTCTATTATGCAATGGTATGTCTAACTGCTATTTTTTTAAAAAATTATATTTTTTACTAATAATTTTTTGGTAAAAAAGATTGCCTATGTAATAAAATGATATGTTCATATTAGTTGTAAACTTATGTCAGGTAATGATATAGAAAAAGCAATAGAAAGGTTAAGTAGAATATCGGTTGCTCAAATTGAACCTAATCAGTATAAAGGTAATAATGAAGTTAAGAATCACAATACAAATAATATCATTTCAGAAAAATCATAGTATGAAAGTATTACTTATTACTAACATTTATTACATTTGTTGATATCTCATCATTTTTTCATTTCTCAATTATAGTTATACTAATGATAAAAAAATTAAAATCATATTCAGCATTTCCAAATGGTTTGTGTGAGATTAGCCAATAACTGGTGAAACTGCAGGATATATTAGAGTAAGATCTCTTTTAAATATTGGCAAATGGACTAAATTTTCTCCTGCTAGCATAAGTACATTTTGTGATAAAATAAGTCATTCTAATCCTGAATACACAATTTTAACAGAACTAAAAACACTATGGTTAATATTATTATCAGTAAAGAAAGGTATGTGTAAAATCAATAAAATTTAAATAAATTTGGATAATTATTTATTTAGGCTTGTCTTATATAGTAGGTTTAGTACATTATAATAAAACACAAAATTTATTAAAAACTGAAACAAGTAAGTATAATACATAAATAATAAGTTTTATAAATATTATAATAACATTAATGATATTATTCTATTATTACTAAAATAAATCTAACGTGAAAGATCAAATAGGATAAATTTTTTTTTTATTTTATCAAAAGGTACTAATTAATTTGATATTGATAGTATTAATTTAGAATTTTCATTAAAGTCTGGCTGGACATTAAAGGAAAATCAGAAAATAAGTAATAAAGAAGAGGAAATACATTAGTAAAAAAAATTATACAATATCTATAAACTTATTTTTATATAGATAATCTTAATCTAAAGGACCAATATACTACCAAAAAAAATGTATGAAAGTCTAAAGAAATTAGTAAATAAAAAGGAACTTAGTGTTGAGGAAATTTTAGAAGTAAAAACAATCAAGAGATAGATAGGAAGATATAGTGCTTCTTCTAAAAAAGAAATAACTGAAAAAGTATTAAAGAAAAATAAAGTGCGCATTATGAAAAAGTAAATACCAAAAATATTACTTACAATAAACTTAATAAAGCTAAAAGGCGGCAAAAAAGGCTAAATTTGCTGAGTTTGAATTTTTTAAATCTCATTGTAAATTAAAAGTATTATAAAATCTGTCGTTTCCCTATCTAAAACTTTTTAAAACGAAATAAAAAAAAATTTTTTATTGTTTAAGTGGCTTAGCAGACATGTAATACATAACATAATTTAATAATTATTTTGGGTAATGAATAATTAAAGTTTTTTATTTGATGTAAAATGATGAAATTAGCAGTGATCTACATGATTTTACCTCACATTATATTATGCAATTAAATTATTATTAAATTATACAAAAGAACTATTATCATATAGATCTTCTTTTCATTTATATTTAATTATTTTTACTAAAATTGATGTAGAACGTTTATTAAACTATGCTTTATAATAATATTTATACTACTGACCAATGTGTATTCAAATAAGATTATTAATATTATTATGAAATTTTATTAATTATAACTTAAATAAAGAGTAAATAAAAGTATTAATAATGGTTGTTCTCATTTTCGCCATCTTGTTTTCAATCTATTACACATTTTTGTTTTAAAATCAAGATTCTCATGGTTTTTAAATATTTGAATTATATATGCAAAACAATATAAAACTTCAAAAAGTCTTGCAGTATTTTTTTGTAATTTATTAAAAATCCACAAAGAGGATATAATAAATTTTGTAAAAAAAATAGTGTAATGCAAAATTTAAAATTATTAATAATATCAGCAATATCATTTGGTAATTTGCATTCTTTTTTACTTATTATTAAATATTTATTAGCTTAAATATTAGATTGCTATTAGTATGAAATATATTGGTTTGATAAGGATTAAATTTTGCTGATAAATACTAAAATTTAATATAATGTTAGTAATATTAAATAATAAAATTATTTATAATATAATCTATTAAAAAATAATATCTTTAGAGCAGCTTGTGATTTACATAAAGAATAAAAACAAAAATAGTAACTATTCTATTTAATATTTTCTAATGAAATTTACAAAATAGTTTTTTAATAAATGCGTATTTGTTCATCATGTAAATGATCAATAAAAAAAGATGAATTATAAAAATAGGAAATAATCCTAATAGCTTCAATTGAAATTTACTTATATAATTCTTTTTCTTTAAATATATCACCAAAAACTAGGTTTACTTTATATGTCATACATGAGAGAAATATCTTATTTGGATATTCTCATTGTAATTGCCGCCTAAAAAAAAAAATTGACTTTAATTAGATTATTATAATATATTGATATAATATATATTAAATACTAACCTAGTAGCAGCATATTCACTTGCTAAATCTGATATAAATGCTTTGATAATCACTTTTTTTTCTTATGTTTCATTCATTAAATTTTTAATATGACAAATTACATCTTTAGTTCTTAATTGTTTAGGATTAATTTTAGTTGCTCTCTAAATTAGTGATTGTTCTTGAGAGGTAATAAAAATAATACTTACAAATATTCTTATTTAATATTAGTTCATCTATTAAAAGTAGCTGTGACTTCATCTTTATCTGTACATGTGATTTTTAAAATATTTTCTTATAAACTATGTGATGAGTTAAGTAAAATTGACCCTTCTAATTTATTTCAAGATGGTACGTTTAAACCCAGTAAAATAAAATTAAATAATATACGAGTTTTTGAATTTTCTACAAATGTAAATGGCAAATCATTTGAAACTTATATTTGTAAAAAAAGCATTTCAAATTTTAGTAAATCTTTGCTAAATATTAAATGACTAAAATAATTGGTTAAAAGGATCTAGTTAGAAATATTAGTAAATATTATATTAATCTTTGATGTAGAGTCTTTCCTTTTTTTAGCAAGTAGAGAATATAATACAGTTTCTTTTTCACTTTATAAATTAAAATAAATTATTTTAATATTCAAAACAAATATTAAAATATATTATTATAATATAATTACCTTTTGTATTATTATTATATTGCTTATTATCTTCTAGAACTAGTCACGAAAGAATATTTTACATTTCTTCTTCTATATATGTACTTTTAAAATTATTACAACTAGCTAAATGTGCTCGACATAATCTAGCTCTATTTGCTGTAAAACAACTTAAAATATATTGTGTTATTTATATGTCACCGTTTTTATTGATGCAATATATACAAACTACCTTAGCATTTGATTTATTAGTCTCACTTTTTACCAAAGTAAAAAACTCTTAAAAGTTGTGTAGCTTCTTTTTAGTTCTTAACCTTTTAAAATTACCCTTATTTTTTCCTATTTTGTTTTTTATTTACAATAAAAAAATGCGAAAGCTTACTTTCTGAAAAAAAATCTCACTTTAATATTGTAGTATTTTTTTTTTAAAAAAAAAAGTATATTTTTTTAAAAATTGCAATACTTTTTTAATATTCTGACAAATATAATCTATTTTTTTTAAAAATTGCAATACTTTTTTGAAATTCTGACAAATCTAATCTATTTTTTTTTTTTAAAAAAAAAATTTTATTGTGATAATTCAATTTTTATTAGTTAATAATATTTGATTCATCATTTAATGACTATATAACCAAAGTCATTTATTTATGACCAATAGTCATAGAGGTCATAATAATCAGTTATAAAATTTATGACTTATTAACTAAATGATCAATGATCATTTATATACATGATCAAGATTATATTAAATTACTATTATGACCTAATTATATTCTAACACTGGTATTTGCAATATTTTCAAAAGTATCATTATGTTAGCGACAGTAAATTATGGCTTTATGTTGTTTTTTGATTATTTCTATATTTCTTCCCATTTTTTTTTGTTTTTAGAGAAAGAAATTAAAAAAAAATATGTATTTTTATTATTTAAATATATAAATAAATATTTGAATATCATATAACAGCTATATGCTACTTTAGTTATATAATATTACTATCATTAATTCATATTTATAAAGGTTCTGCAGAAACTTTTGTCTACCCTTTATATATTAAAAATATAAAAAATAATATAATGAAATTACTTTGAGAAAATTCAACAGGCATATATAGATGTAATATATAATATTTTATTAATTAAATTCAGTATAATCAATTATAAAAAATTAGTTTTATAATATATGGTTTAATATAATAAGATTTTAGTTATTATTTCTAAAATTAACTGTATACCTTTAAAATACAATTGATTACTTAACATTCTTTAATGATAGTAATCTTATATCTAAAAGAATATGTAAAAAATAAAATAAAAAGTAAAAAATATAAAATAATAAAAATAATAAAAAAATAATAAATCAATTTTAGGAGAATAGCCTGAATATTATAATAATAACAAATTTTCTTATAATAAATATTTAATTAATTTAAATACTAAATTTGTTATATTGAGATTGACTGTGTTGTAATTAATTTCTCATTTTTATTAAAGATTTTTAAAACTTAATTAAAGGACTTTTCTATAAAGGACATATCTATTTGTTTAGCACGTGATTTTTAAATCACGTGATAGCTATATAGACTCATTCCTAATCTAAAAATGTGATAATTATTGAGTGATAAGTTCCTAGAATACTTATGAAAATGGAAAATGCAAAGATAATTAAAGATTATTTTGGGTGTTTCATGTCTGTCTGTTTGACATATGATTTTATCAATATGTAATCGCCAAATTAGACTTTTTTTTCTAAGAATTTCTTTCTTATTTCTTAAAGATTTTTTAGGTTTTGAATGTTACCTTAAGAATCATATTTTATTTGTAAATGTAGTAATATTCACATTACATTTAAGGAAGATAATCGCTTTTCCCTCATCCTTCCTTTCTTGTTTAGTTTTAAAGTTCTTTAACTCCGAATACACAACAGTTTCTATTAGCCTAGTCATATCGATATTATATTAGAAAATGATCGACATAAAAATTGACCAATCATACAAATATCTGCTACGTTGGTAAATTTACATCACGATAGTTAAATACCTGTTCGTCTAAACTGATAAGTCATTCTCTTTCACTTTTGTTTGCTATGCTCAATTTTTGACAGGCGAACTTAAACATTATTCAGTAAAATGAGTTCTATTAGAGAAGAGCAATTGCCAAGGTTTTGAATAGTATGAAAATATATCGCGTTTGTTATCTCTTTTATTGTTTATATAAACTAATACATAATTTCAAATAGGGTTATCCTACCATCTGTTTTACGGCGTTCAACAATTTTTTCAACAAAAGAAAACTTACCTAAATCAACTCAAATAACAAAAGCAAGAAGAGTTACTCAATTACCTGCAAATAATGTGAGCAATACTTTGAAGCGACCTATATATGCTGCGGCAATTAAAACACCTGGCACTCATGCTCATACAACTGTAAAAAAGCCGATAGAAAGGTAATAAATTAAAATTAATGTTATAACTTGTTACTTTTAATTAATTATTACGTTGTAATAGGCTTGGAACTCTTACTACCACGAGAAAAGAGGCTTTAAAAAATGTGAGTTCAAGCAATGTTATTTAAAAATTCGATTATTAATTACTTTATTTAAACGAAAATTAATCAATTCTGTTTATAGTCTTCACTTGTCAAATCTGTACCGCAATCTACATTAAACGCGTCAAGAATTCAACCGCCTCAGGGTAATAAAAGTTTAAATCGAACAATTTCTTTTGCAAGGAACAACATTGGGACAAAAACTACAAGATCAGGAATTGAGCATGAAAATAAAAACAAAGGACCTATTAGACTTTTTTCTAATTTGCAGAAACCTAATACTTTAACAAACGGTAACCCACTTACACGTGTTAATCCAAATCTGAATCGTCCTTTACGTTCTATGGTAACACCAGCACATAAGACACAAAAAGCCGGAATTTCTAAAGTCAATACAATTTCATCTGAGAGAAGTAGGCAAACTAATAATCTCAAGGATACTCAAATCAAATTCAAACCAAATCCTATATCTCTTCAGGAAATTTTGTCAAGTAGAACATCAATTGATGTTACTAAGAAAAGAGAGACTTTATTAGGTAGTAGACTTAATTCAAAATCATCAACTACACCCGGAAAACTTTCTATGTCCCGATCCAGAATGTCTTATTCTTATCGTGTTGAGGTAAAAAGATTACTTTTATAATTTTATTCTTTAGATAAATTATTAATTGGTACATTAATATTCAGAAACCTCGAGAAGCAAGAGCATCAATTATATCTGGTGCATTGCGTGTTCCTAGAAATAACGCTAAAAAAAATTCTCGGAGTACCTTAATAGGGAGAGATGTGCGTATTTTGATAGTTAACTAATATATTAAATTTTGAGTATGCTAATTATCTTAATAACTCAGATGTCTTGTCGGAAATTATCAACTATTCGCGAGTTATCTGTCCGCCCGAATCAAAGCAAGTATATTAACAAAAAGCCTGCTGACCAATCATTAGCTGTACGTGACGCGTCTCGCACGTTCACACAGAGGCTTCCAACACCGGCACTTCGACATACAACAACTTCCGTCATTGGTATGAAACTATCAAGTTAGGTTCAACCAATGGACCGCTGATCCTTATGTGAAATCTGAGGGAATTTGGCGGCCCTTTGGAACTCGGATCCAATCACTCACAATATTATTTTATGTAATTACAGACCAAGATGATCGTACACAACGAAAACCATCTGAACAAAATTTGACCGCTATACAAGAGGTGTCTTTGACTCGACAAGTAATCAATGCACGACAGCCAGCACAAGTGGGAAATTCCGAAAGAACAGTTGAATCTCTGGTGAATCCATTGAGAAGAATGAGTATTCGTAGACTTTCAAGAAAATCTAGCCTGATAAATGATAACACATTTTCTCAATCAATGAATTTACCTTTATCACAACATTGTAATTCGTTTACATCCAATAATAATATATTGCCAAAAGTATGTGTGGATGAAAAAAAAGTTACTCCCAGCAATAAGGAAAACAATAGTCAACAGAACATAAACATTTTAACTTCAGCAGCAACCCTTATGCTGAGACGACCGACCCAAATTACAAATCAAGTTCCAATTCGTGCTTTGAATGACGATCAAAAAACGCCAGCAATTAAGGAAATTGGATCTCATAAAAATGACGATTTACTTACCCTAGCTGCATCTATTCCATTGCCACAAAGTCCATATGAAGATAGAAAAAAAGTTTATTTAACAAGAGAATCTTATAGCAATAATAATTTCTCGAGCGATGTTGAAAAAGCTCGTCTGTATGAAGAACTGGAAGAGCTTGAAAAGCAATTAGAACAAGAAATTTCAGAGGATATGTCAGAAATCTTATGAAATTGAAAAGTCTTTCATTTCTCTATAATATTTTATTAGAGTATTAGAGTACATATAAATATAGTTATCATACAGTTTGGTGAGTTATTATTCGGTTTTTATTTTATTTTTAAACTTAATTTTTTTTTTCCTCTCGTTCTATGAATGATGAATGATCAATTTTAAAAATAAATTATATATGACAAAGAGAACTCATTAGATAATTAAGCTACATCTTGAATTTTGCGAAAGTTTTCAGTTGGACCGACCGATATATAGCTAATATAGCAAAGAATTCATAAAAAGTGGTAATTGGGTAATATTAAGAAAATTTTAACATATCGAGAACTTTCGAGATCTTATTGCATTTTAATTTCAACACTAAATGCATAAATCTCAATTTTGTTAATTTTGTTTAAAATTCCTTGGACCTGCAATCATTTCATCCCTTTAATAGTTTTTCTATAATAATAATATTTAATATATAATATTAATTCTTTCATATGATATATAATAGGAGAGATTTTTAGCATAAAAATTTCTTAATTTTCAGATTATTTAATAAAGATAAAATACAGATGGATGCAAGCATGTATTAATTCTAATTCTTAATCCTAATCTTAATCCTAACTTTATTTTAATTAATTTAAATATTTCATTTGTAGGTATAGATAATAACTAAGTTTTGGTGGTTTTAAAAAATATGGAAAAATAATAATAAAATGTTATTGTATATTCCCGAAAATAAGCATTCCTTTCTAAAAAATCTGTAAAAAAAAAAAAAATATTTTTAATACAATATATTAATAAATTATATTTATTTGATAAATTAATACATAAAAGTTAAATTTATACAATAGAACAATTATATATTATTAAATTTCTAATATTAAACTAATATGAATTTTATTACTTATTACAACTATTATTATCATGATTATTATCATGATTATTATTACAAACATCATTATCACAATAATTATTATCAATATCTGAGATTTTTAATTCATTTTTATTATCTAAATCATCTAATAGATCTGTTATATTACAGTTTACAAAAGAATTAATGATAGTTTTATCAGATATATTATTTTATAAATATTTTACTTAATTACAAATATTATTATACTTAGCATTTTTAAGGTTTTCAGCAGCTGTTTTTTCAGTATTACCATTCACTATTTATTTTGTGAAGGTTGTCTTTGAATAACTTGTTAATATTAATATTAAGTGTTTAATAAATACTAATCAAACTATTTAAATAACTGCTAAGTTAACATTATTATCTTGAAATTTTTTTTTAACAGATTCTTCTAAATTAATGCTCTGAATAGTTCAGTTCAGTCCAGATTATAGGCCAATCTGAAACTGATCTGAAAATTTCAGTTCAGTTCAGTTCAGATTATAAATCCTAAAAATGCCAATCCGAAATTAAACTGAACTATAAACTGGTAAAAATCTGAACTGAATCAAAAATTTCGGATTAATCTAAAATTTCAGATCATTTGGAATGATCCTTTTATCATTTATTTGAAATGATAACTTCAATCATTCCAAATGAATGATTTTTTTATCATTCGATTGAAACAATAATTTAATCATTCCAATCAAACAATTTTTTTATTGTTCGTTTAGAATGATAACTTCAATCGTTCTAAATGAACGATTTTCTTATCGTTCGTTTGAAATGATAATTTCAATCATTCTAAATGAACAATTCTTTTATCGTTCGTTTAGAACGATAATTTGATCATTTCAATCGAATGATTTTTTTATCATTTGTTTGGAACGATAACTTTAATTGTTTCAAATGAACGATTTTTTTATTGTTCGATTGAAACGATAATTTAATCATTCTAATCGAATGATTTTTTTATCGTTCGTTTAGAACGATAACTTCAATCATTCCAAATGAACAATTTTCTTATTGTTCATTTAGAATGATAACTTCAATCGTTCCAAATAAATGAATTTTTTATCATTCATTTAGAACGATAATTCAATTATTCTAATCAAACGATTTTCTTATAGTTCATTTGGAATGATAACTTCAATCATTCCAAATGAACAATTCTTTTATTGTTCTTTTGAAATAATAATTTAATCATTCCAATTGAATAATTCTTTTATCGTTCATTTAAAATGATAATTTCATCGTTTCAAATGATCTAAAATTTCGAATTAATCTGAAATTTTCAGTTCGATTCAGATTTTTTTCAGTTCAGATTAGATTTATAATCCGAAAAAAATCTGAACTGAACCGAAAATTTTTGGATTAAAATTTTTGCAATCTGAAACTAAACTAAAGTTGATCTGAACTGAAAATTTTTGGATTAATCTGAACCGTTCAGAGCTTTAACTTTATGCCTTATTCTCAGCAATCAAAAGGATTACAAAAGGTAGGATTGCAAAAATGACACAACACTGGCACTTTGCATGTGTCTCACAGCAATTAAAAAGTAAGTAAATAAATTGTGACACATTTTTAGCAAATAGATAGATTGCAAATTTGACACTTTGCATTTGTCTCATCTGGCAATCAAAAAATGATAATTGAAAAGAAAAATATATAGGCTGATCAATATAATGCAAATTATACCTCTGATTCTTTAACCAACTGATTACCAAATTAGACTCTTAAAAATTATTCAAAAGTTACATGAAAGTAACGGGAAAGTACCTGGAACTGGCAATAAATTAAAACATGTAATTAATGTAGTAAGATACAGTAAATTTCGTTAATTTTGACCAACACTACTTTATATTTTTTTTCAAAATTTGAGACACAATAACTCAGCATTCAGACACATAATTTATGTGATCTTAATATTATTAGAAAGTTCTTAACATCTTCATTCAAACGAGTTTAAAATTATATAAATTTAATTGCAAATTTACTACGCTACTTGATTATAACATAATTTTTAGCAATAAATATTAGCCTAGTATTTTGGTCACAAAAAAATTACAAAGTAATGAAAACAAGCAAATAGCTAAAAGGAAATAAAAAGAGGACAGAGCAATAAAATCAAGTAAATATCTACAAAGTAATAAAAAAACTATAAAACAATAAAATCAAGTAGATAGCAATAAAATAATAGTAAAGTCACAAAATACTAAAAATAGTAACTAGGTAACATTATACTTATAGCTAAATAACATTATATTTATAATTAGATAACATTATAGTAGAACTAGATAACACTCTTATAAAAGTGTTATCTAGTTAATACATATTTTAAAAATTATTATATTAAAGTTATTATTTAAATAAATATTAGAAAATAATTATTATTTATATTATTTCTTAAACTAGAATTTTACAGACAAATTTGCTTATTTATTTATTATAAATTCTTTCAGATTTACTTTTATAAAAAATTAAAATTCTTAAAAAAATTTTTTTTTAAATTAATTTTATAAATATATATAATATCATAGTAACTTTTATTTTTTATTATATAATAATAATTAAGGTTATTTATAAGCTAAAAATTTGTAATTTTTAAAAAAATTTTATATTAAAAAATTTTATCATTGATCTTTGATAATGTTATTAATAATTAATTTTAATAATATTAATCATAATAGAATATTATAAATTTATCATGTTAAATAACTTTAATTATTACAATTTTTATAATTTACTAAGAAATTTTATAACTTTTATTAGTAATAAATTGATTCAATTAGTTTAAAAATGAATTTTAAGAAAATTTTTATAATAAATATTTTAAAACTTAATTTTAAAATTGAATTATTTAAAAACTTCTTAATAAACTTAAATATTTCTAAAAAAGTTGATTAAATATATACTAACTATATTTTTTATATAATAATTATTTTATTAAAATTAATATTTTGTATTTTATTAAAAAATTAATACTTTTTTTTTATATTTGTAGAAAAATTAACCTGCTCTACAATTTAAGGAATAATATTAGTTTATTTAAAATAAATATATATTCTATTAATATTTAAATAATAGATTATTGATTTATAATATTTAAATTAATTATATATATAATTATATTTATTATTATTATTATATATAATAAAGTTTATAGAATTTACATTATATTTAAATGTATAAATTACATAAAATTACAAGTAGATATATAAAATAATATAAAATAATATAAAAGCAATTTAATCTGATTAAATACATATTAACTTATTTTTTAAAAAATATATCTGTATCATATAATTAAATGAATTAAAAAATTTTAAAAGGATGATTAAATTATAATTTTTGGATTTTTTAAATTCACAGGTTTATTTAATCTACTAAACTTCTGAATATATATAACTTTATTGTAATTTCCAAACTATTACATATTGTACGCTATTCCATATTTGATATTAACAAGTAAGAAGACAATATGTAAATCGATAAAAACTTTGACCACCTAAAAGATTGCATTCGCAAAATCATCATTTAAATCATCCATGTAATAAAAAAAAACACACGACACCTTATATAGTAGTCACCGCTTTAATGATGAAACAGTCAACCTCTTTATAATAACGCTAGGATTTGATCTTTTTCTTGAAATCTTTATTTCCTATCATCACCATTATTTACATTGGCTTTGTTCCATCAGGTATATCTTCATCAGTTTCAAATGTAGGAGTATCCGGTGAGACAACCAACGGCGGAAAATCAATATCATCGGATTTTTTGGCATACCTCCTTTCAATATCTGAAAATTTAACGGGGGACCCACCTTTATCAATAGATATTGCTTCTTGTGTTTCATTTGTCTGTTTAATTGTAATCTCTTTTTCGTTTCCAATCCTTATTTCGACTTTTGTATTCGTTTTTTCTTCGATCGTAACAGATAGATGTTCTTTCATCGCTCTTTTAGACGTTCCATTCGATGGTGCAACAATTTCATCCGTCTCATTAGCTGTCTGTTTGATGTTAAGCGGATCATCTTCACCCAAAATTGACATCCTGTATTCAGCAGTCTTGATAAGTTCACAAGTAAAAGATTCGGTGATGTCAGGATACATTGGATAAAATCGACCGGCAATATCCCACACATTAAGTGTAAATTCTTCATCCATATTATTCTTTGGAATCAATTCGCATTTATCCTTTTCCAATGATTTGTTTCTTTCATATAAATCTCCAGTAACTTGAAATCCTTGCTTTGAATCTTCAAATATGCTTGTAATTTGTAAATACGATATTTCTTCATCTTGATCTTCATTGTGGGAAGGCATTAATCTAACCAAGTCACCTTCATAGATAAATTCCGCACCAAAATACATAGCTTTAAAATAGTTTCCTTCACGCTTCTCTTTAGTCTTCTTGGTTTTATTCACTTTATGATAGTCGTATTGATAAATAGGTGCAAAAATTTTTACTAATTCACTTGCTTTCTGGACCGCTTTAAGGTAAATTTCAATTATTTGTTCTGAAGTTGCTTTATCTAAATTGATATTCAACAAAGACCTAGTGAATCTTTTACCACTTGGTGATTTTTCGGGACTATAAAATAGCCAAGGACGAAGTGACTCAACGGTAACATGTTTATTCTCATGAAGAATCAAAGGTTTTACTGTATAACTAACTTTTTCAAGGGATTCGTTATCATCTGGTGGTGTAATTAAACCAACAATTGCAGGCCAATATTCAAGTTGTGAATGAACGGAAAGAATTTTGTTACAATCTGCCAAGGTTTTATCATTTAGAACCTTGTCAATAGCAAGCCAAACAGCTTCTCCTTCTCGAAACACAGCATATTTGGGTACAGGTGGAGGAATATCATAGTCTAATTCTGACTTTCTCTTTTTAGTCGGAGCTATTTCAACAAATTTCTTCCGGTTACCTTTTTTCGCACTATTGGATCGAGTTATTCTTTTTGATTTTGGTGCTTCGTCGGTTGTATCAACATTCCTTTGCCTCTTCGTTTTACGTGTGGAGGGAGCGTATACTTTTCGTTTTACATTAGAAGTATCAGTAGTAGCGTTTGCTTTAACACAATATTTGCAACGACACTGCCCAGATTTATCTGACACAAGCCATATCAGATGTGGTAAAAACTCATTGGAAGATCGAAATCTATGACGACCTGTAAGAATTTTATGACTTAGATTATCAAAAAAATTAAAACATACATATACAAATCGAAAGAATATATAATACCAAATAGATAAATATCCGTTCGTTCTTCTTTCTTAGGATACTTTTTACGATGCGCATAAAGATTATATCCATGCGGAAAATCCGTCAAAATTGCTTTATGTATTATCGATCACTTTTCGATTAATGAAAGTTTCACAAATACATTTAACGTAAAACAGAAAATCATATGTTCTGTATTTTTTACCTTTTGGAATTGTCACGTCTTTAAGATAATTGTTTATACCCTCACCAAGTTTCTCGCGCCAGAAAATATTCTTATCATCTTTAAGATCAAGTAATTCATAATACATTATAACTCCATTGTCATCAGGAGTAGGTGTTGTCTTGTCTGGAGATACAGAGATTTCATCCGATATATTTATCTTAATACCTTCTTCTGAAACTTGGTAAGTCATGACTGACTAAGGAAAAAAAAATCAGGCATACAATTATCATTGCTAAGTCTTAATTACAAAGATTTTTTTTTTTTTAAAAATAAACGAAATAAATTTTATAAAAGTTATTTTGTATACTTACTACGTTCAATATTCTTTACACGACCGAAATGTACCAAACTAAAGATTTAAAGATTTTTTTCTTTCGAAATGTTTTGGGATCGTGTGAAATTTAACTTTAGCTTACGTAATCATGATATAACAATCAGCAAAGAAGATGATTGGTTGACTAGTTCTCTGATCGGCAATCTTTTACGCGAATTTTTTTTGAATTGAGAAAACGCCAAAAGAAAATTATGTAATTAAAACGCATTATTTATTACATAATTTTATAAATTTTATACTTTGGTAAATATATATTTTTATGATTATTTTAATAAATTTATTAAACTAATTAAAAAAAATCAAGTTATATTTTAAAATCTATAATAAAAATTAGTAAAATTTAATTAAATTCAAAACCTAAATTAATTAAACAAGTTTCGTTATCTTAAATCAGTTTTATTATATATTTTCTTATTTTTTATAAAGAACTATAAAAATTTTTTTTATAATATATATACAAGTTTTTTATTAAATAAATATAAGTTTTTTAAATAATATTTGATAAATAATAAAAAATTTCATATTTTCAGATTAAAATTTATATTATTATAAGAACTTTATAATATTTTATTTTTAAATATAAACTTTTAACATATATTAATATCTATCAAATTTTATAATTTTAAAAAAATAAAATAATTTTTTTAATAAAAAAATTATTAGAATTTAATATTTTAAATAATAAATATTTTAGATATAAATATTTTATGATTTATTAATTAAAATTTTGTAAAATTAATATTAATATTGATATATTTATCAAATTAAAAGAATCAAAATAATATATAGACATTTTATAATAGAAAAAATCTACTAAAAAATTTTTTTCTTTATAATCAAATTTCTTTAAATATATTTCCCTTGAAATCTTAATAAAAAATTTTAAAAATATACATTTAAAGAAAATATATATTAAAAAATTTTTATATAATTCAGTGGGATACCACCATATAATATAATTATATTATATGGTGATATCCCACTTGCTCTAGATTATATAACCACCATGTGATCTAAATATCACTATATAATCTGAATACCGCCATATGATCTAAATAATATAATCTAATTATCACCATATAATCTAAATAATATAATCTAATTATCACTATATAATCTATTTATTTTCGCGTATCAGGTATCTTTTTATACTCTAGTTATTCTTTTAAATTTTTCTTGCTATCTGTATTTTTTACCACCATATAATCTAACTATCACCTACCATTTAACCTAACTACCACTATATAATCTAAATACCACGCTTTTCTTCTTGTTTTTGAGTTATTTACATGCTAAATTTTATAATAGAGTTATTAATTCTCTGTAGCTGTTTAGATATCTAGTTTTATGTTGAAAATGCTAACTTCCTACACCTGGTTGGGTGCTGGATTCTATATTGGAATGCTTACCCTTTACGCCTATTTGGTTGCCTTTTTAGATACTAAAATAGTGTAAAAAAAAGTGATAGGTAGTGCAGTTAATTTGTGAATCAGATTTGGCTAACACTATACTATATTTTTGACCTGATATTTAGGGCGGAATATTTTGGCTTCCTGTAATTATATTCGTGCGATTTTATAGTCATTTGAAAGAGAGCATTAAGAGCTTTCCAATGATACTAAGACCGTATGAATTGGATATCTGAATGCCGAATTATTGCGTCTCAAAGTTTTAGAAAAAAATATAAAATAGTGCTGGCTGAAATTAACGAAATTTACTGCGCCTTACTGCATTAATCACATATTTAGATTTCTCGCCAGTTTCAGACACTTTCTCATCACTTTTTCATTACTTTCAAGTAACTTTCGAGGGCCTAGTTTGGTGGTCAGTTAATTAGAAGATCAGAGATGTAATTTGCATTATATTAATCAGCCTATATATTTTCTTTCTTGCTATCTTTTGATTGCTAGATGAGGTACAAAGTGCTGAATTTGCAATCTATCTATTTGCCGAAGATGTATCACAATTTATTCACTCACTTTTTGATTGTCAGGTGAGATACAAATTGCCGATATTGTGCTATTCTTGCAATCCTGCCTTTTGTAACCCTTTTGATTATTAAGGATAAAACACAAAGTGTCAAATTAGTTCAGGCTATATTGCTTTTATACCTTTTTTTGTATATTCTCCTAAATCTTACTGCTTTCCTGATCTCTTTCCTGCCTATCGGCGATAGTACACTAAAGTATAACTTCTTATTTTCTTCCTTTATATTATTCTACTTTGGTGTACTACCAAATTTATACCTTATTTTTTACTTTTATATTCCTAGAACTCTTTCTCGTATAGTTGCTATTTTGGAATATCCCTATGTATGATTACTTTGGGTTATTATTGCATCAATTACTTTTGGGTACTATCACTGACCAGTATTTTGCCAGCAAGTGTATTCGCTTAAAATTATATAAAATTTTTATTTTAAAGATTTACAAATTTCTATGTAATTTTATACTGATTTCTTGTATATGCTACTATACTACTTGTGCAAAAAAATGGTTTAAAAAATATATAAAAATTTTACAATAAACTTTTTAGGTATTTCGATGATTCGTCTGAAGCAAATATAGATGAGATCATCAAATTATATGGATAAGTACTCTTAGCTGAAATTGTTACACCTCCACTAAAATACTTATAATATTATTTATATATTTTTTCTCGTATAATAATACTGACTAACTTCAATTTCTATCTTCAAACTTCTGACTTCTGATCATATAACTTAGCCTCAGATATACCTAGAGATGTAAATCGCTAGTCTGAATGTATCAGTCACTTTTTTCTTTCAGCTTAACGTTTCATGAATTTCATATTTTTTTTTCTGACTAAGAACCATATAATTGCAATAAGTAATAAGATAAGTATGGAATATATTAATATAGCAATATTAAGCAGTCTGCAACAATAGGAATAACCTGTGCTAGATTTTTTTTTTTTTTTTTTTTGAAGTGCAGCAGTTTTACATGATCTTTATTAAATTTATATAATACTAGGTACATATAATAAAACAGAAAATACAAAAATATCTAAAAATTAATTTAAACTAAACTACTTTATCAATACCAACCTTGTACTTTACTGAACTATACTATAAAATAAAAAAGAAAAGAAAAACCTAACTAAACTAGACTATTGTACAGTTATCAAACGTCTGAAAGGGAAGGCGTAGTTATTGTCATTCTAAAAATTTGACCAGTGAGAGTTATAGGCGATAGCCACTATGAAGGATGTGAGGTGTGAAGTTGAGGGGATGGGAGATGAATGTGGAAAATCTGATGAGACGCAAGGAGTAGTATAATCATCTTCAAAGTTATTTGCAATTTTCCAATCATTTAGTGCAACATTCCTTTGTAATCATATCTCATAACAAGATGTGAAGATCTCATGAAAGAAGGAGGACAAGAAACTATGTGATAAATCTTTGGCAGAAAGACAAGCTGTTACTTTGTTTAACAAAGATAATGGTATAATCCCTTTAATTATGTCTAAAAAACAAAATTCTGTGGAGGTGGGTGATGTGTTCCAAATAGGATCTGTTAGTATTTCTTGAACTAGATAATCATCTTTAAGAGTATTTAACTCAGAGAGTTGGGTGATAAATTTGTTCTTATGTGTGTTGATTAACTCATTAATGTTAGGTTAATTACTAGGACAGAGCCACAAGTGCTCAAAATCTTCAGTGTGAAAGTGACAACAGATGCATTTTGCTGAAGTGTATAGTATAGGCATATGGGAGTTAATTACCTTTAAAGTAGAAAGCAGTTGAAGCAAAATTCTAATTTTAAATTTCTTTTTGAAACATCCTATAAATGATGTTTTTTGAGATAATTCTTCATTATTTAGGATCTTGAAAAGTAGAGGCCAATCTATAGGTTTATCATGATATTTGTTGAGATGAGATAGTGAAAGTAAGAACTCTGCCCATGCCGCTTGTATTTTATTTTTTATGAATAGCCGATGAGGAGTTATTATTAGATTGGAGGTGTAACATAGGTAATAACCTAGACCTAAATGTTCTTTATTAATTGATAATGGTTGTGCAGAAAGTTGTTTTGCTAGTTTGTCAACAGTATTATTATAATGATCATCTTTGTGAGCTTGTACTTTGGTG
>CAJVPP010001578.1:0-19117 GCA_910592005.1 Funneliformis mosseae | reverse complement strand
GATTTTAAGACAATGTAATAACCCAAACCAGTAAGTTCGAAAAATGATCAAGTCAAGACGTTTTCTTATTTTAGTCAATATAAAAAGCCCCGAAACATAATAGATAATCATTGATCAGCCATCAAATAAACATTCATTTCTTTTGATTGGTGATTTACAACAATGCTGTAATACTTTAAATTGATTGGATATACGAACTGTATGGGGGGGAACCCCCCCACTCGACAAGACGAAGCGATTTAACAAAAGAGAAAAAGTTAATTGTTTGAGCAATTTGTATAAATTTACCGCGTAAAACAAGATTTTCAGGGTTCATTGACATGAATTGAGCTACGTAATACCACTTATACCGATCTAGTGAAGTTTGTAAAAAAAATATTGTTTACCGTGATGGGCTGGGCTGCGGTAATGTTACAAAATGATATTATTGCATAATCATACATTCATAAATTAGCATATAAGCATATTTGTTTACATCAATATTGATATTTGTCCACGCGGACTGAAAAAATATGGTTTCAAGTGGGGAAATTTATTACGCTAAATTACATGCTTTGATGTACTCCTTTGCGCATTTTTTTACGATTATTCTTTTTTCTATTTTTACTTTTCTTTTTTTTTTTAATAATAATAATAAGCAAGTTGGATGTCATTGTTATAAATTTTTTTTTACCAAATAATTTACCGCAGTAATTCGAAAAAAAAGGGATGAAGGACCCCCTCGAAAATGGGGTACAAAACTAAGTTGGTGCATGTTTATGCTTCTGACAGATTTTTGGTGGTATCAAAGCATCCACACTAAACATTATAGGAAATCCCCAAAGGTCCTGATATCTTTTTTTTTTTTTTTGCGGGGAGAAATGAAGAATAGGAAATGAACAAAGTGGTGAAGCAAGTTAAACTTTATAATGTGAGAGCTGCACAGTTGGAATACTGAAATTCATTTGAAGTACAGTTCATGTATGACCAATAGACTATTTCACTGTATCAACCCGTGGATTGAGATTCCATCGTGCAGCTGGAAACATTCTAGTATTGCGGCGGGATTCATACGGACTTACGGCGATGCACATGTTTGTTGTATTTGTGGTTGTACATTTTGTTGCCGCTGCATAATGTCTTTCTTCTCATTACAGCCCATGAAGAATAATGCTTACTAGAGTGGGGAAAAAACAAAGGAACACAACAATTCCAAGTAAGTAAACGTCATTTGATAACAATGAAATTTATTATCACACATTGTTTGATTCTAATCCATCTTGCATTTTTTACTTCGTATCTATATCCAGTAATATTTGGTTTTTCTAATTTTGCCTCGTATTATTAATGGTATGCTGCGCCTCAATACAAGTGGTGATACATTAACTGTCAAATGATTTCTGACATTGTGTATAATTTGGAATGCAAATCGGTATTTCTTTGGTCCGTGTCGGCATATAAAAAAGGATATTTAATTTGCCAATTTACCTTTTTTATATTATAAATATCAGATGCTAATGACACTTGATAATGTACAATGCGTTCCTTACTATATTGTCAAAATACTTCATTAATACGAAACTTACTCATTCTTTTTTCATTTCGTCCATTCGAATTACAGAAATTTGACCAATCAGGAAATTGATCAAGGGCGAAAGTGCGTCATCGAATTCATGCAGGATTGTTTGCATTTTTCATCCATTCAAATTGAATGAAACGTACATTTATTCACATTAAATCAACACAATACTATTTATTTTATTTGTCTCGGCATTTCGCCACCAATAGTAAGCGGATAACGTGATCTCCACTTACCATGAGGAGATATTACGCCTTTCTGTTTCGGGTTGACATTCATAATAATGCAGATGTTTGTTTTTTTTTTTATTCTTTCCTTCCAATAAATTTTAATAATTTTAGAAGTATGGATTCCAAAGAAGATTTAATCAATATCGACTGATTTTGGACATAATCTTTAAATTTCTTGATTATTTTGAATGTATATTGCATGAACATGCGAGAAAAAGAAGTCCGTGAAAGAAAAGTGTCAAAATTTCAATCAAAAAAAGAAAAAAGGATTTTCAAGTATTGTTCATGTAATTTAATTAATTACTAAACAATCATTATAAATTCAAAAAAAATAAAATAAAAAATAAAAATAAAAATAAAAAATTTTAAATTACGATAAATTATAAATTAATGATTTGCATTTTCACATAACAAACATACAATGGAAACAATTAAATTTGGGAATTTTTTAAATTTAATAGATAACCTAGTTATTTATTTAATGTTTTAAGAAAATGAAATCATGAATCAATCATGTTACATAATTTTCATAGATCTTGAACTTCCAAAAACGGTAAAGTGGGGAATTGATTATTTATTTACAAATTTATTTATGTTTATCAAAACACTTAATTAATAATAAATAATAATTGTTCTTAACTTTTTCTTTTTTTATGAAACAAGAAATTTTTTTTTTTTATTTATTGAAAGGTTGACCAATTCCTGGGGATGCCACGTGTAAATATTGCATCCCGTGAAATGTAAATTGCCGAAACTCGGTGATTTCGGTCGGGCTATTATTAGAAAAAAAAAAAAAAAACCTAAAGACGACATTCTAAATCCGTTGCGAACTTGCTTTGTTTAATGCCCACGCTACGACCAAAAACATGACGCACATATATAATATGTTGATTGGTACAGCACCTTTGACACCTTCGCATCTTTTTGAAGACGGACGATTTCGGTTGATGACGTGTCAATTCCAATTAGTAAATACCGATTTGTGTCAATTGATATTTAATAAATTAATTGCATATAAATAAAATATCCTATCATTTTGCGAAAATAAGCACCCATGAAAGGAATTCCAAAACTTAATTAGTGATTTTTCCTATTTATCATTGTAGCTTATTTTAAACCCATTACAATCAATGACACATAAAAAGTTTGAAAGAATCTAATCGGATTGTTTTTGAAATCAAAAAAAACCTGTATAAAATAAATTTTTATAATGAATCTACAATAATAAACATGTCAAAAAAAAAAAAAAACTACTTTTTTTTTTTGCCCCGAGTGCTGTTTTTTGCTAAATACGTTTTATGTGTTATTTTGTGAGATTTCAGCCAAAAAAAAAAAAAAAAAAAAAAATACACTTATTTTAAAATAATATATTAGAATATACTGTAAAAAAAAAATCTGTATAATTAATTTTTTTTTTTTCATTTTTCACAAATATTTATTTTTTTTTTTTTTTGTTTTTTTTTTCTGCATTCATATATTTATATGACACTTGTGAATTTATCAAACAACTTTCTTTGCTACCTTTTTTAACGACTTTCGTAACGACTTCAATATATTTATTTTAAAATTTTTGGGGCTTCATACACCCTACCTACACCCCTTTCCTATGACCTCTTTGTCCTTAACGTTGTAAACTTTTGTTTCGTCACTTTTAGTTTAAAAAAAAAAAATTTAAAAATAAAAAAATTAAAATAAATAAAAATAATTTTTTTTTTTTTTTTTTTTTTTTTTAAAAAAATTTTATATATACTTTTAAAAAAACCCTAATACCTACTATAGACTTTCCAGAAAAAAAAAAAAAAAACAAAAAAAAAATTCTCTTAAAGTTACTAACCTTACGAACTTTTTCTCACGATCCAAATCATATCATCTGATTTATAATTACAATCCTTTCTCATCTTCAAGCTTTTACTAGCATTACGATTTTTCCTATTTAATTCGTTAAAATTTATCAATTAGCCCTTTCAATCGTAAATTATTATTATAAAAAAGGGCATCCATACGATCACTTTAAGAGTTCGTCGTTAAAATCTCTACACATCTTCGCAGAGAATTTTCTAACTATTTGTTCAAAAAAACCATCGACTCTTAATTCATAGTTTATACCCTACAAAGGCTCTTGATCTTTTATATTATCGATCGAGATAATATAATAACCTTTT
Organism: Funneliformis mosseae; assembly: GCA_910592005.1. Lineage (NCBI taxonomy): Eukaryota > Fungi > Glomeromycota > Glomeromycetes > Glomerales > Glomeraceae > Funneliformis > Funneliformis mosseae. The sequence continues at coordinate 15,167 of CAJVPP010001578.1, read as the reverse complement.
TTCGTTAACATGCCTCACGCAACCGAGTGCGCAAATTCGATTACTGTAGTATCCGGTTCGTCACCGATTTCTATCCCTGGCTCGACTAGCGGCTACGGACGTTCTTCTGGTCCTTCGTATAATACTTCTGCTGCGACCGCGAGGTCAAACCCATTAAAGTAAGTGTTCCATCGGATCTGTGCCTAATGTTCTTGAAACCGTTCATAAAAGAAATCAATTGCACTCAATTCTTATTACACGTCATTTATATTTGGTTTCGCATTCGTTTTCTTTTCCTTGATCTCTATTATTTGTTCTCCCCTTTTGGTTTATTTATCTCACTTACTTTTCATATATCTTTAAAAAATAAACCCCACACTCATATATATATATTATTACATCTTAAACGTAATTCACAACATTTTCCGTTAGTATGTTACATTCGTAACACGAAATCATACTTTACGTGATGTTGTCTAAAAGTTATCATGTAATTTTAATGTGGAAAATTAATATAAGCTCTCAACGACTTTTTGGTTTTTACATTAACTGACCCTCGTCTCTCTTTCTTACCAGTGATGACGTCTATAGCAATCCCTTATCACAAGACGTTGACAACATGGGCCTCGGCTTTGATCAAACCTACCCAGTATTTAATGTGGGAATGTACCCTTCCTCTCTTACTTCTGATCCAAACTTACAGACAAGCTATTCTCGCAATTACAATTGCTGTGGAATCGATCATCAAAATTTTCACGACCTTATTCAACATGCGGACAATTATCATCGTGGAATGATCGTGCAAGACGGTGCAGTTATCCCAATTCCTCTCGAAGCAAATACTGTTTATTCGCAGTGTAGGTCACATGATTTTTATGCCGGAATTCCTTCCGACTCCATTGCCTGTCCCATTAATTAATTTTCTTTCTAATTTCACAGATCGATGTAATTCAATGCCAATTTCGATGTCTGTTTCATCCATCCAACCTTCTTTGAATACTTCGGTACCGAATGGCTCCGCTCATGAACAAAAAAATCATCAGAACGGTACACAAGGAAATTTCAACTCTGTCGCATTATCCTCTATATACTCTGTTAATAACCAAACTGCTCAAAGTTATAAACAGAAGGGTAACTTGAATAATAATGGATTTGAGTATAGCCAAATTGAGCTCGCACAAATTAATGGGTTTGGCCATATTAACGGTCTCGAACAAATCACAACTGGTCAAAATCAGGACTCATGTGACCAGAATGATTTCATGTTGGCAGCAGCATTATACCTTTATGATCATAATACTTCCACATTGCGCAATACGAATTTCCCGTTCGAGGATCAAACGTCATCGTCCATGTCAACAAGTCTTGATGATGATTCTTACCCTTCAAAAGCTCTTCAAATGAACCAGCAAGATCCTTTATTAGTTAATAACTCACCACAATCCGATTATGCCTCTTCTCCTGTCAGTTCAGATGACAACTTTGACGCTGTCTCCCCCATTTCAAACGATCGTGTCATGTCCATCTCAAACTTAGGACAAGCGGCGGCTGTTTCACCATCAAAATCTAAAGCCAACCCTCAGGATAAGAGCCCTCAAAGAACATCATCGTCTACACCTTATGGGTCAATTAATAATAACAATGATAATAATGTTAACGCTCAGCAGACCTCCCCATCTATCAATGCATCGACAACTGGCCAACAGGTTTCATATATCTCAAGGCAGAGACTCGTCCCATCACCAAGCAATGGTGCCAATACTACTATTAATGCTCAACAAAGACGTCTGTCCTCATCAACTCAAAATACATCTTATGCGACCATGAATAATTCAAGGCAAAGGCCCATCGCGACAAACAATGTTCAACAAAGGCGTACTTCTTCTATATCCCCATATAATTCTGAGCAAGTATCATCGAGCTCTGATCCTAGTAAATCTAATCAAGGAGCCTCAAATTCATCAAATACCCCTATTTCTTATGGATATAATAGTAGCTTTTTACAACCTAGGCGATCGTCAACTTCAAATATTATCTCAGCACATCCAGTTGTAACTACGATGCCCCAAAATGAACATCAGTATAGGTCTATTAATATGTCAAATTTAGTACAAGGAAGCGTCACAACTTCAAATAGGCCCGTTGCTCAACTCAGACGCTCATCTACCTCTAATTTGGCGGCGGCGCGAAACATTGCGACAACTGCACCCCAAACTTATAGTCACATCTCAATCGATAATAATGCGTTGGCGTCATATATGCCCTCTGTTACCGGCACACAATACTCTGTGAACTCAGTCGACGGTTACCCGCTGGTAGGGTATATGTCTTCCGGAGAGACTGGCTCCGGAACAGCCACGCAATACTCGGCAAAATATCAGCGAATCCAACCGAAGGCTGGTAACGGTATGATGGATCTTTTCTTATAAAAATATGTTACCAGATCGATATTCTTTTATCTTCTTACACCCTATTATTTGCTTTAATTAGGAGTTGCAATGTCAGATGTCTATTCCGACCCATCACTTGGTGCGTCTGGTATCAAATCAAAGAAAAGGGCCACCTCCACATCATCGGTCGATAATAAATCAGTAAAACGACGTACTAATAAAGTATGATAATCATATCAAATATGCACGAATCGATTTATTTCATATAATGCTTTACTAATTATTATGTTATTATATCTATAGCCTTCTGATGAATCTGTCGCTGATGCTTCCGCTGCTATTCATTCTTCCGATTTGTCTTCTGATGTCGTGCAGAATAGAGGTGAAGCCGATATATATCCTTACAAATGCTCCGTTCATGGATGCCCGAAAGCATATAAAAATGCAAACGGATTGAAATATCACAACGAACATGGTCACGCACAACAAGTAAGAATATCAAAATCAGTCTTTTTATTGATTTTAATTATATTGCCACATTTTATTTTTGTTTATTTACTAATGGGTGCAATTGAACTTTTATAGAGCGGTAACGGAGCTCGTGAAAAGCCATGGGCGTGCCGCATTGGAGGTTGCCTAAAAACTTACGGCAGCAAAGGTGGCCTCATATATCACGTTAAACATTGCCATCCTAATGATTTGTGGGCCTTGCCCTAAACCTTGTGCGGTATTACCGAATTTTAACTCCCGCCGGTCGGGTAAGTTCTTATATATAAAAACTCGATGATTGTCAAGTATTTCGTTCTATATTAATAATTTTTATTTTCATTTTGTTTTGTAGGCAAAAAAAAAAAAAATGAAAAAAAAAAATGAAAAATATTATATAGACATTAAGAAAAAATATAACAAAAAAAAAAAAACCAAAAAAAAAAACAAAAAAAGATATTCAAGAAAAAAATATTACTTACATTATATATATATATATATAAACTTAAAATATATGTTAAAGAATTATGATAGAAAAAATTAATTAATAATATGAGTGGACCGGGTCTCCTTTATAAGCGCAAATTATGATTATTATGAAGTCATCAGAAAATAAATTTTCTGTTGACAAATGGGCTAGGAAATATTTTAATATAACATCTCTAATTTATATATACACAAAAACTTTTTATACAAAGGTCAAAAAAATTTTTTTTTTTTTTATTATAGAATACATACGCATCATTATTCCAGTTTAATATTATAGACACGTTTAATACGTTTGAGTAATGTAAATGTTGAACATTTTCATTACAAATAGATAGACTTTTAATAATTTCGCATTCACATATTATTTTTTTTACGTTATTACTTCGTTTTTTTTTACAAAAGACCTTCGAAAATTTCCTTTTTATTTTTCTTTTCTTTTCTTAGCATGAACAAAATTCTGCACTTCTTCTTATATATGTAATGCATCAAACCAAAAGTACTTTACTAGTAGAGTAATTATAGTTTTAAAACACCTAATAAATTTTTAAAATAATGTTATCGGTAACGTTAATTTGCGCAAATTAAAAAAAAAAAAGGGTTGTCCAAAATTTTTTTTCTTTATCAAAGTTCACTTAAAACATTTGCAAAAAGTGATTTGTCCGGTTCCGGAAAAGGAATCAAATGTTCGTAAGTACACGAATTCAAAACTTTCAAAAGGTCACTTGAAATTTACAACAAAAAATCAGAATAATTCTTTTGAGCTCGTCAACGGTAAAAATTTTTAAGGAGGTACCTGATCGAACTATAAACAAGATAACCTTTATTTTGTAATTCAATCGCAAGTTCCATTTGATGATTATCCATTAAATTCTCATTCACTACTACAATTAAAGGTTTATATAAACGAAGTGATTCTAGGATAGAACCTGATCCTTATTGTTTTGTTTTATTATGCGATATGCGATATGCGATAAGCGATAAGCGGAACAAAAAAAAAAAAAAGTTAAAAAAAGATGTTATGTTGATTTGATGACAACAGGTATACAATAAACAATACCGGCATGACAAATAATCAGATCCGCATTTTTCATATCCTCACTTAATGATGGTTTAAAATCATACCCGATGATGTCAATTTCGTTTGTTCGATTCTTACGCGTTTGGATCGAATCATTAAACGCATTTTGACTTTTTCCATATTGAACGATTAATTTGGTGAATCCTTGAGAATTTAATAATTGGAGACATGATGTTGACGTAATAAGTTGAACAATTTGATCAAACCCGGTTGAACCAACCGTCACGAATATAATCTTTCCGTTTTCAGACATTTGTTGTAATCGAAAATAAAAGACGACCGTTGAAATTACGTTTCCTATAAATGGAAAATTTTTTTGATCCAATCAGTCTCATCGATAAACTGTCCTAAATTGGAAGCACACTAGAAAAATATCTCGTGATTTTTTTTTTTTTTTTTATTTAAAAAAAAAAGCTTTGTTAACAAAGCGTTTTCTGTGCCAATGTGACGAAATTTCGAAGTTGCAAGTAGAAATTTCTATTAGTTTCAAAACCTTCCCTCAAATACAAAAGCTTTCGGTAAAAAAAAAAAAAAAGAAAAAAGGTGAAGAAGGAAAAGAAAAAAAAATGGCGGAAATTAATCAAAACTACGATACTACTTCTTCTCCAGAAAACCAGAATAAGAAAAAACTGGACAGGCGTAAAGCTCGTCAAAAATGGGGTGCGACCGAAACGTCCCTACTTGTTGAAGGACTTTATAAGGTTTGTGTGAATCTTTTTTTTTTCTTTTTTTTTTTTTTATAAAAATTTGGTTCATTTATCATGTTTCATCATACCCATTGAATTGTTAGCACGGCGTTGGTAATTGGAAGAAAATTTTAACCGATCCAAAATACCCTTTTCCCAGGGATCGAACAGCCGTTGATCTCAAAGATAGGTAGGTTTGTAGTTTTCTTTTTTTTTTTTTTTTTTTTTATAGTAAACAAAATTTATTTCAATTTGATATTTTCATAGGAAAAATTTCTCACATTTCAATTTTTAATTCTTGTCAAGATTTCGAACGATCTATCCAAATGAATATGAAAAATTATACGGTAAGAAAGCGAAAAGAAAGAAAAACAAATCAAATGATAATGACTCGTTATCAGAGTTGTTGACATTCGTAAGGAAACCTCATCGCTCCAAAAACAAATTCACTCCCGAAGAAGATAATGCTTTGAAATTAGGTGTTGAAAAGGTTGATATCATATAACCTCATTTCTCTATGATAGAGGAATGTTTTTTTTTTTGACCAAGTTATTTTTTTTTTTTTGTAAAATGATATTAGTATGGTAATTCCTGGTCGAAAATTGCGAGTGATCAGAAACTGAATTTAACGCATCGGACCGGACAAGACCTAAGAGATCGGTAAATTAACCATCACAAGAAACTGCACTTATTCTTTTTTTTTAAAAAAAAAAAAATTATTTATTAAGTGATTGGTTAATTTTGAAGGTGTAGAGTTGCGTTCCCTGAAACATACGCTCGTTCTCGTTTTATTAAATCACGAAAGTCGAATTATATTGAACAACCGGATTCCCAAATCCTAAAGAAGTTTTATGCGTTGCCATTCCAAGCTTTACAAAAATCCGAAACGTCTGACGTATAAACACTTTTTTATACATTTTATTAAATTAGGAAAAGAATGTTGCATTTATGCACTCTTGTAGTACAACAACTAATATTCAAACATCGATTAAAATAATTGTTAATAATCAAAAATTATGGTTATCACGTGATTGATAAAAAATATCAGGGATCCATAAATGCGCCGTCCCGTTTGCGGAGTTTTTTAAATTATTTTAAAAATTACTCTTTCAAAAGAAATAAAGTTATTTTTTCTCTTAGGCTTTAAGGAACACCTTTTTTTTTTTTTTATAAAAACCTACTAAAACTTTATTAAAGCTATATAGCAACAAAGAATACTGATCAAAATGGCCAAGAGCATGCGTAGTAAAGTCAAGAGACGTTTCCGTGCAATTAAACGACAGTCTGTCTTTGAACCAGCTGAGGCTGCTCGAGCACAAAGACTTGCAGCAAATCAAGTACAGGCAGCTGGACCACAACAAATGAATTCCACGTCAATCAAAAAGGAGGGATCACAAGATCAATTACCACCGCAACTCGCAAATACATACTCTACAACAGATATAACTTCAGGTTCGTTATGTTATGAAATACTAGGATTGATCGATCCTGATATAATTGATTCAACGAACTTTGAAGGGTTAATGAGTGTTTTGTCTGGAGTAGTAGGTAATAATTTTTAAAGGAGAAACAGAAATTAATATATTGTCAAAAAATATATTTTTTTTTTTTAAAAAAAAAAAGGTATGGTAATAGATACTGATGCTCCAAAGATCTCTACAAGTGGACCAAGGAATAGTAGACATCAACATTGGAAAAGGAAAAAGCTTGCTGGGAAAAAGAAACGGAATGTTTTAGTACATTTTTAATTATGCATCAAAATAATTTTTTTGGTTCAAATCTTTTTTAAAAAAAATATAAATATATATTTATATATAAGGAATGAGTTGCGTTGTCATTAACTAATGGTATTAAAATTTTTTATTCCATATATCTGTAAGTCTTGATATTAATAATGTTGCAATTCTTTTTTTTTCTTCATTATTTTAACTTTTTTTTTTTAATAAATAGTGGATCGTATATCTAATTTACATTCAACCAACATTTTTATTATATATTTAAATAAATTCATCCCATAACAACATTATGAGTGCTTAAAAACCAAATATAAACTAATCACATGAACTATTAAATGTCCAAAGAATTAAGTAGTGTATTATAACAACTTTAACTGTATTTTTTAGTGATGGAGGATTTTTTTTAAACTGAATTTAGCAATTAATATAGTAATCGCACTAAAATGTCTGTTTAAATTGTACAAACAATATTTTATACATATAAAATAAAATAAAAAAACCAAATAGTATGATAAATTTCGTCCTATATTAAACTTTTCGAATAAACGACCAAAAAATGTGTGTATATATATTATGTTTATCATATTTAAAAGACGTCAACACCTTCCATATTAATTCTCAATCTACCAACACGTTCTTCAATAGATGCTATATCTAATCCATCATCCTCACCATTGCTTTGTTCCCTGTGTAAATATCCATAGAACCATCTTTCCAATAACCCTCTAATTTTCTCTCTTATAGTTTCCAATAATTCTACGTGATTATAGGCGGTAAGCAATGCATCAACTAACCCTGATGCAGCTAATTGATCCGCATATGCATTCTGTGACGGTGGTGGTGAAGAACTAGAAATATCTCCAACCGAAAGAATATTAATTAAAGTGTCAATAAGCTTGTTCATTATTTCTTGAGGTGTTGATGAGTTGCGTAAATGATGAAGAAGAGGTGTAAGGATATCATATTGGAGAATTAAGCTATAAGAATTTAAGTTTAAAAAAATTATTGTCATTAAATCTTACAATTGACATTTGTAAAAAAAAAAATGTAAAACTACTTTACTTGATGTGACCAGAATCATGCAAACTTGTGGAGTTGCTTAAAACCCAACATGCTTCCTTTACAACCTTCACATCGTCGTCCCAAAGCAAAGCGACAACATTTTCCATCAAACTTGGTTCATTTAGTACAGCGTTTACCTAGATAATAAATGGTTTTCATATTAAAAGAAATAAAACGTTAGTGAACCTTTTTAAAAAAAATTGTCGTCTCATAAATTTATATTAAATGCTACCTGACAATATGTGCCAGCAGCTACATTGGATACAGCTAGACATGCATCTCTTCTTAACGTCAAATTTTTAGTAGATAAATATGAAGTAGTCAACACAGTTAATGCTCCAGCATCTATTACTGCTTGTGTTTGTTTCTCTATAAAAGATAATGGAATATTTTAATAACAACATCTATTCCTTTTTTTTTTAATAATAAGATGATAATAGTAATTAAAATTAAAAGTTAACCAACCTGCTCCCGATGCGATGTTTACCAATGTTCGTAACACTGGCAAATGAACGGCAGAGGTAAGACTTTCCTCACTATAAATATTAAATAGTTAATTTTTATTTTTACTTTTTACTTTTTTTTTAAAAAAAAAGTAGGATATTATGTAATATCTATTACCTGAGAAGATTTACCAAGCGACGACATAATGAACTATCGCTCACTAAAGCATGTTCTCGATGCTTATGAGTACCGTTCAATATTCTGGACATCCCCCAACTTTTAAATTATTAGATCAAATAAGGACGAATACAAATTGTGATAATAAAAATCAAACTAGAAAGAATACTATGTTAACTTACCAAGCATCAGAAATAATTTCTGCATCATTGAGCTGTACCATATTAGCTAAAATTGGGAAAGCTGGAGTAATCTATTTCATAGAATAGCGATCAAATATCATTCATAATTTATTAAGTATTAACAACTATAACGAAATAAAAAATTTTACCAATGACCATGATGGATCCGAACAACGGCACCCTCGACACAGGTTTGCAGTAGCCCAAACAGTTATTCTTACGGCCATGTAATCATATATTTTGTAGTTTGATAAAATATAAAGTAAGGGGTCTAATACGCCGGCAGATAATATAATATCTCTAAATACAGCGCCATCTCCTGCGATATTGCCTAATGCCCATATGATCTTGAAATAAAATAACGGTCAATAGATTTTTAACAAACTAACAAGAACATTCATATATTTGTAAATATTGTTACTTGTGTTTGAACTTCGACGTTGTTTGAAGTTGATAAAACCTTTATAAGATGTTCTGTTACATCACCAGCAACAAGAGCTTCAGTATGCTGTGTAGAACCAGCCTATATAGAGCGAATTATGTTTTTAGCTATACAAGGATATTTAAAGACCTAACTTTTAATAAATAAAGAATTCCTTACAGCTATATTGGTAATTATCCAAGCCGTTTCATACTGATAAAGAAATTAAATGAAATTTCTAAATTATAATTAGAAAAGAATAACAACTAATTACCGTGCGTAAAACGATACCTGTAATAAAGGATCCCCAAAATTTTCAAGGAATTCTATCAATAATGGTATTATGTTCAACGCAAGGACATTATCAACCCTTTCATCAACATTCTCTATAACAAGAAAAAAAAAGAATAAATCAATAATTTACTTAAAAAAAATTTTTTTTTTTTTTTTTCGGGAAAAGAAACTTATACTCACGTAACGATAAATATTTACGAAGTCTAATAACAGCGGAAAGCCGTAACCCAGTAATTTTAGAATGAAGAGCAGATATAATAACCTGTGAGTATTGTGGTAACTGATAACAAGCAAGAGTAAAATGTCAACCCAAATTTACTTGTATTAATACAAGAAAAAAGGAATTATCAATAAGAATACATAACATACCAAGGATGAAACTTCACAAACTGGTAAACCGTCGTTGCTTCCAAGAACTTCTGTAGCGTCAGAGTTTACTGTTAAATTCGCTAATTTACGATTTATGAATTCGATTATGTCCGAGTCTTCTTCGGCTGTACTTTTTTCTGTCTGATAAGTCATTAGTTTAGTTTGTTTTATAAATGTGATAATATAAGTTAAATTGAAAATTTGTTTTCATAAACGCACACAATGTGGCGCGAAAAAAAGAAGTGCGAATAACCAATTTTTTAAAAATGTTCTTTTAATTCTCTAACGGAAAGAAACATCTCGCACGGTGACGGTGGCTTAGCAAATCGGTATGTTTTGTACTGGTGTAACATTGTTTTTGTTGGATGATCAGCTGACTTACAATTATGGTAGCAAAATCGTACGTTTTTGATTAATGATATAATTAATTTATACAGTATATTTAAATTATTTAATATTGCAAATAATTTCAATAAAAAATATAGAAAGTAAAAATATCAATCTTTATTAAAATATTAAGCTTATCCAATAATAAAAATATTATCTTTATTTAATTAAAATGAATTTCTTAAAAAAAAAAAAAAAAAACCTTTATAATTTAAAAAATAAGTAATTTTTTATTAAGTTTTAAATACAAATAATAATAAAATAAAAATAATTTTAAATTTATTTTATTTCAATAAAAGTTTAAATTAGATTATTTTAAATTATTCAATTTAAAATAATATTATAAATATAAGACTTTCTTAACTAAAATTAAGTGTTTCAATTTAATTTATAAATTGTGATTTTTAAACAAGATATTTAAGATTAATTTTTAAAGTTTACATAATATATCAAATAATTATATTTTTATCACAAAATATTCTCAAGTTTTATATAATTCACAATAATTTTAAATACTTTATTAAATATTTTATTAATAAAATTTACATAGAATTATAAGTTAAAAAAATAATTTGTTATAATAAGAAATAATAAAATAATAAATATAATAATAATTAAATAAGAATTATATATAATTTTATATTATAACTAGTTATTAATCTATTACTCTACAATAGGGTATATTGTTAATAAATCAGATTTTAGATCATGTGATTTAAAAATGTCTTGTGATTTTAATAGTAAAAATAGATGATCTGCAATTTATTGAAAAATTTTATGAAATACAACATTTAAGGTATGATAATTTGGATCATTACCGTAAGAACTTTGATGTTGTGATACAAAGTGCTTCTCCTTCTCTAATTTGTAGCCTGTAGGAGTAAATCTGCATTGTTATTACTCTTTCTCTTTTTATAGGTCCAGTTAAAGGTATATCTGTGTATCAACCATTATTATCTTTTGGGAATAACAGCACATAATGAAGCAGGTCATATGATGGATGGATGTAGCTTTGAGATTCTTTTTAAACCTCCATCATGTAGCCTAAGAAGAATATCTCAATTAGATGGATTGATATCATAACTGTCACCAATCATAATTGCCGCTACATCAGAGGCTGTAAGAGTATTATAACAATAGGGATCTTTTGTTCGATCAGTATGTATTAACATCAAAATATCAGCAGTCACGTTCGATTGAATGATATCTTCCACCTGATAAAAACATTAAATATAGGGATTGAATTTATGTAGTATATGTTATAGATGCTTCATTTAAATTGTGCATGATGTTTTGTCTATTGGTAGTTTCATGAAGAGTATCATATATGTATAGTTGAGCAAATGTTGGTGATTGAGTTTCTTCCAGAAGCAATAGACTGATAAAATGATAGACTTAGCCATGAACTCAGAAATTAGAGATGCTCTGACCAAGGAACGACTGATCTACATTAGCGGTAAATGATATGCATGATAAGATGCTATTGTAAGTTCAAATATTCTTGAAGAATGAATTTGAATCAGCTTCTGCCGAAGTATACAAATGGAACAGATATAGTGGCAGTTTAAGCAAAGGTAGTAAATGGATCTTACTAGTGACACAACATAATGCAAAAGTTAGAAAAGCACACAAGCTCTTTTGATCTCTTTCATTAAGCCAAAACTTAGCATTACAATAGATATATATATAATCTATTCCTTCTAGATCATGACGAATGATCCTATTTACATGATTAAATTTTGTTTTTTTTATAGCAATCTTGTTTCTTTCTTCCAAACCTCTTTCAATGTTATTCAGGAGTTTCAGTCAGTTCTTGCATAGAAATAATATGAGTATTTAAGCATATAACATGATTTTTACGAAGAATTATAAAAGACACATAATGTAATGTAACACAATTTAAATGAAAGTTAAATATCATATTCAATAAACACGTTTTAAGAATATGTAAAAGAGCAATTATTAACATATTGCTTGTTTTGTGATTTATTAAATAACAATATTAAGGGTAAATCATCGCAACTGTATCGCATGAACAGAATTCAAATATCTTTTTAGGGGTATACCAGAAATCAGCTGATTTAAAAAGAAGATAAGGGTCAGATCTTTATATCAGGTGGTTATAGTCACATGATATAATTAATATAAATGATTAATCAGTTCAATTTGGCTAAAATATTGGTAAAAATCACATAAGTATAGTTAAAAATCCATCTGATTGGATGAAATTTTAGCCAAACAATTATAATGCTGGTTAGAATTTACAATATAAACCACTAGTAATGAAAATTTAATGATTTTGATCGATTGGCATGTAATCAGCATAGTTAAAATCCTATCTGATTAGATAAAATTTTTAGATTTACAACAGCCAGTAAAATTTTGCAGTTGCTTCAGATTTATTCAATTCTTATATTTTATTTCACAATATAATGGACAGAACTACATATTATATGTAAGGATATTTAGTATCTGATGTTATTACTTCATTACATAAAACTAATATAAAAGCTAACTTTTTTCTTTTTTTTAATCTTCATTTGACTGAACTTTGCAAGAATCTTATTTAACTTGTTCTATATCTTTGCTTTAAACTATATCTTCAGCGATGTTAAAATTTAGATTGAATGAAATAAGCATACAACCCATTTCTATCTCATTAGTTCATTTTTGAGGGCTTTTTAGTTTCTTATTATGATGTCTAGAATGTACATTACATTTATGGTCACCTATGAACTTAAGGGTTAAAAAGTATTTGCCACATATGCTACAACATAGACGTTGATATAATTCTTATGAAATTGAAGGGCAATAACTATCGTACTCTAGAATTTTGAGTTTATCGTGATATTGAAGAATGTGAATTAGATTGATAAAATGACCATCTTTTCCTTTTGTAATTGAAGGAAGAAATCCATTATTCTATTCAAAAGGATAGCAGCATCTGGAACTTTATATTCATTACAACATTTATTATTTTTGCATTTTCTTATATCTAGTGAATAGCGGTAAATCTGCATATGGTCTTTAATTCACTCTCACGATATTGAAGACTCCAGATTATTGAACGAATGTCTCTCCTAGTCAACATATTCCACTATCACAGGTTTTCCATGTATGTCATCCCTTTTCTATATATCACGTAGTTTTTTTTCGAATATTCAAAATTCTGTCGTGTTAATTCATCATCTATTACATTTCCTTGACTATTTAGATATGATCTAAATTCCCCTACAGGTAGAGTAATGCCAGCAAGTTTTTCAGACAAGAAAGCTATGCTGCATTCAACTGAATTATACGTACTTTAATCTAGAACATAAGTACAAACTGTCAAGTAGTCTAGGTCAAGAGTATGGAAAAGATGAGCATATTAAATAATATTTTTCATATGTTTTGGGTTCTCATCAGGTCTACCATTAATAAAAAGGATCCAAATAGGTCTAACTTTGTCTTCTTTCTTTAGGGTAGTGGAAAACTCTTCATTCGAAATGATACTTTCTAAATCTGCTATATGGGTTTTTAATGAAGTTCCAATTAAATATTCTGGTCTAATGAATATAAAAAGCTAATTAGTACAAAGGGTATTACTCAAATTAGCTAGATTAATGACTAGATAAATGAAAGGTATAAGTTTCATTTTTGAACTAATTGGAAAATCGTGATCTTTGACAGTTACTGGTTCATTAACTGACTGAATTGTTTTAAATCTGTGATTAACTGAAGGAATGCCTAATCTGATCTTTGCCTTATAATCTTGAGAAATGATAATTGACTTATCAGCAAAAACTTCAGAAAATACTCTTGCAACTTTAACAGAAGCTAGACAGAAATATTCATTAATATGAGATTTCATTTCTGTCTATAACACAAAGACAAGACCAACTTTTGCTAGATAATGATGATGACGTGTAATAAAGGTGTGTTGATTTCAGGGTTGAAGATAAGTTAACAAGCATTGATAAAATAGATAAGTATTATATTTTTCTTCTAGAGTTTTGCGTAGATGCTTTACAGTTTTAACTTTTATGATCACTTTTCTTCGTTTAGCATAGGCAGCTTCAAACTCAATACTGTTATAGATTTTATCCTATAGATCTAGATCTTTTATAGCTGCGAATAGTCTTTCCAGAGTATCATATTTTTTTACAACACCCTCTTCTAGCAACTTCTGTTTTTTTGCTGCTAACCTTGATTAAGCTTCAGCATGATGTTTTAACTTTGTTAGCTATGCATTTTATATTGATATATTTTTTTGTTTTTCAATTATCTTAGATGATAACGTAACTTTCATTGAATCATTTATAGCAATCTCCATCATTTATTGATATTCAGCTATGCTTTTGCAGTTAAATTAATCTTTTTTAGCTATAATATATTGTGATTTAGCATTTGGGGGACAATGTTGTAATATCAATAAACCTGACAAACTGTTTTGAAGTATTTGAAGTTCTTAGAGTGAAAGTTTAACGAGAGCTATTAGTCAAATCACGTGACAAAAATTCTTTGATAAGAGTGAATAGTAAAAGGTATAATGTTATAATATTCCTGAATTTATTCTCAATAAAGGCAGTATCATTATTTTTGACTTTTTTCTAAGCTTCTATACATTCTTTCATTATTATTTGATGATTTGGCTTATAATTATTAAGTGTTGCTTGTTTGTAATATGCATATGCATTGCAAAATTCTTGATATTTACCTTGGGTTGCTTATAAAAAAAGTTTTTATTAAAATTTAGTGCTTTCAAAAAACTTTGCATATTGGTTTTAAAAAAAAAAATGCAAAGAAGAATGTAAGAATGCATTTTCACATTTTTTTTTTATAGATTTTCATACATATCACATTGCATTAATCATATAATAATTATTTATATTATATATTAAGATGACAAATAGATTACGTTTTAATTCTTTATAAATTGATTTTAAAATAATAGCAAAAAAGGAACTTATGGATTGAAAGATAAGTTTATTTATTAATTTTATTT
>CAJVPP010001577.1:0-19121 GCA_910592005.1 Funneliformis mosseae | reverse complement strand
TCCGAAACTATTCTAGATAAAACTATTGTTGAGATGGAATAAGAATTGCTTCCTGATTTTGATAACAGCCTCTTTGCTAAAGTGAAAAATAGTGCAGAGTTAGAAGAAATGCATGTGAAATATGAGACTGAACTAGATGAAAAAAGAAAGCAGTATGAATCAGTTATTGTTCTAAAAATACCAAAAATTAAGTATAGTCAATGGTACAAGAAAAAAGAGAGATATACTTATCGTAAAGAAATATTATCTTAGGTTATTAATTATGAAGATACACTAGAAATCTCTCTAAGTGACGCACCTTCTCTTTCTATTGATTTAAAATTAATAATATTGCAAAAAGTTTATCTAGTTAGCTAAAGCGGTAGTAGAAAAATAATACAAGCCATTTGTGCATTCTTTGGTCAAAAGGTTGTAGTTCTCATACTAGTGAATTTGCTTACAGAATATCATAGAAAGCAAAATCTAGGCTTAATAGTTATGACATATCATAAGTATTTTCATCTAGAGATAACATCTATCGATGAGTGAAATCCTACATGTTTTGGAAAAAAAGCTTTAGCCAAAATACTTATCTTTAATAAGGTATATATAATTCCTAAGAAGGTATTACAGAAATTATTATCATATGCTAAAAGTCATGGATGCCAGAGTATTATGTATGGAAATCCAGGTTAACTTACACTATGGGTAATAAAGAAGGTTCGCATAAATTTCTTACTGAGTGAGCTGATAAAGTAATCTGATGCATAGACGATTATTGTGCTTATGATCCCAAATTTAAGGCATTAAAATTACACACGTAGATGAAAGATGATATGATCTAATTGTAAGAATTCTATGAGGCTTTATCTACAACATCATGGAAGAATGCACTTACTGAGTGGACTTCAGAAGATATTTGGATTTGCTTTACAAATGATATGGGTATTGAGTTGAAAGTGCATTAATACAGGCTCATAAGTTACGCTTTTCCAATATATCCTTAATTATCCATTTTGATCCAGATGAAAGTATCAAACATATGTATCGTATTTAAGGGAAACCTGTGCAGATCTCAGGTAACAATAAAATTATCAAAGCATATATTAGTATAATGATAAATGTATCACTTGAGATAGTACTGCGTGGACTTCCTATCAAATGGAAATATGCTAGCTGAGGAACAATTTATCAAATTCAAGGACAAACTGTTAAGCCTCTGAAATGCTATTTTATTATGGATCATAGCCTGAAAGGTTAGATTAATAATGCTGTATATACAGCCTGCAGTTGAGTATGATACATGAATCAAATGATTCGAGTTAAACTATCAGATGGTGTTCTTGAATATATCAAACTTACTGAACTTCAAACAACTTCTTGTTTCTAAATTATTGAGGCAAAATTAAGATGCCATAGGCTAGATGATCAGAAAAAGAAGTGACACTTTCTAAGACTGCTTATGATAGCTGAGAATTGGGAGGTAAATTATAGGACTGATTTGTTTGAAAACACTATAGTATGTGAAAACCTGCTCTATCTAGCAGAGAATGATAAGGAGAAAGCTATTTCATTAATCACGTCAAAAGAGATAATTTCTATAACATATCAGCAAAAGAAAGTTTGTAAGGTATATTATATTTCATTCTTATTCTAAAGCTATCCTAAGCGTTATTTGCAGTCATTTTCGATTGATTAGATAGATGATATTGAGGGACATTATCTTCAAAATATAAGACTTACTTGTCTTTGATACAATAAAAGATACCACTGTTAAAGTTGAAAAAAAAAGCTGTAAAGGCCAAACTCCCTTGATTAAAGATCTGCAAGAGAAAACTAATAAAAATTCAGTTAACTTTATTAGATTATTTTTATCTGATAAAATAAATATCCAGTTAAGAAAATATAACAAAAATGACATACGTAGAATGTATAGTTTGGTATTTTTAGGGAGATGATGATATGAATCTAAAAAGTCATTATGAAGTATTAAAAGTAAGGTGTAGACACTACACAGTCAAAGTACTGATTAATACAACTTCTAGCATAAATTTTATTAGCAAAATCCTAACTGATAAGCTTGAAAAATAATATAGAAAGCATTATAAAAATAAAAGAGTGAAAAACTTATTAGACACCATAGATTGCTTAGATATATCTTTCTAATATAAAGGAAAAGATAGACTGGTCTCTGATAGTGACAAAGCTTTTAATGATTTTGAGGTTATTATAAAGTCAGAAAAAGCTGACCTCATATTAGAAATACTATGTTTATAAATATGTGAAGCAAAAATAGATATGTGAAAAAAAGGGATAATAATATATGATGATTTCATGCTATTTTACAAGTATCCAAAAAATAATAAATATTATTATTCAGAAACAGATGATTCTGATTCATCTGAATCTAAAGTGAAGTTAGTTGCATCTGAGTGCTATTTATCCGAAGAAATAAAAGTCAAATACTATAAACCAAAAAATACTAAGCAATCTTAGAAAAAATACACGATTTTAGACTGCTGAAATTTGCTATTATACAATCCAGCCAAGTATAATGCTGATCTTATATGCATAAAAAATATTAACCAAATGCTGATCCTGCTTCTGTGTAATTAGACGAACTTGGATACAATATTTATCAGTATTTCTTATAGATCATGTTTCTATTGGTTAGAAGCATGAAGAGTATTATATAACACAGAGGACTTTATAACCTACTTTTATTCTCGAGAAAATTTTGGTGATTTTATTAATATATAATACTGAATTTCTTATCAAATAATCAGGATAATAAAGCTTATAAAGAATTGAAAGATCAGAACTACTTTGAAAAATAGCTTATATTTAAGGGATAGAAGCATGAATATAAGGTTTATGAAGAATGTGATTATTACTCACATCTGTGTTGCAAAAGGTATAAGAAGGTGGCAGAAGGAATTTATAAGCAATATAAATATTCTCAAGTAATTTGATCAATAAAGCAATAGTGTAAATTTATCAGACATTTTATAATTTTTTCGCATGAAATGAGTTACAGAATTATGTGAAACAAAGAGTATACTATTATTTTTTTGATCAAGTTTATTGTAGCTTAATAAATAAATATGCAGTAATATTATAGTATTATTACATGTATCACAGGAATAAGTAATTGCGCAAAATAATTTATTCTCAAACTTTCTCGCACATTCTCAAAATTATGTATAGCCTCTTAATGATCTTTACATATGGATTATGGATAGCAAGGAGAGGCTGTTGATCAGATTTTTGTGATTTGATCATATTAATGTAATTTCTCCCAAAAGTGTATTCCAAAATTGATTCTGAAAATTATATAAAAAGGTGATATTCCTATTAATGAATCCTTTTTAACCACTTTGCAAGTAAAGTAAAAAAATTTAAACCAATCAAGCTTTTACCATTATTAAAATCATTGATAATAACAATCAAATGAACTCGTAATTTCTGCAAAGTAATAATGGTTTATTGCTCAGCTAGTTTCTTGAAATATGTCATCACAATGTTAATCAATTTTCTCATCTCTATAAATGTTTTAAAATAAACAGACATATTGTTTTTCTTGTTATATATTGAGATTTTGAGAAAATCTCTAATCATTATCACGCATACAATAGACGTAGTAAAATTACTCATATGATTATCTTCATATGCAATGGCACAGAAAAAGTCTGATGCAATATTTTTCAATCTATAAGCATCTTCATGTGCAAGCTTTGCACAGTATCATAGTGCAGAAAAACTTAAACAATCAATTCCTTATATATAAGATAAAATAGAACTTTGTGAAAATGAAGTATATCAATAAGTATGAATTGGAAATATTACTTTTTTATATCAGTTGCTAATCTACTGAATTTATGCTGTAGGTTTGAAATTACTTAATCTCAGAAGTTTTCTTGCGGAAAATAATCTTTTTCATAGTCTATATGAGTGGGAATAATATAAATAGACGTATAAATGGATAGGATAATTTATTTAGTAAATTTAGTGTAGTAAAGAGTTGGGATAAGAATTTCGTAATTAGCAATAGTAATAGAAATAAAATAACTAATATAATAAAATTGAGAGTAAAAAAATAACTTGATGCTGAGATTCGCATTAAATAGCTTAAGATCTGCATACTCTTTCCCTCTTTGATAGCATCATATATTAATTTGCTTCTTTAATATTTTCTGATCCACTATATATCTGAAAATTATTAATAAAGTTTTGTTTTTCTTTTTAAAAAATTGTAACGATCAGACTTATATGACTTTAAAATATGCATCCATGTGCAACACCTTTTGGCAAGTATCATTGTACAGTAATAATACGTCATGATTATTGTACCTTTAAATATTCAATGACTTATTCATCGCTTAAAAATTAAATTTTCTGAGTACAGTCTGATCTTGATATAATGAACTCATGATATACTGAACTTTCGACTTATTGAACATTTTTTCAAGAACCAGTTTTATAATATTTAAAAAATCTCAATATACTGAATATCATATAAAACTTGATATAATATATACCAAACTTTTATTAATCTACCATTTAATATAAAACATAATAAAAAAAATTTTGATATACCGAACTGGTCATATAACTTGTAAAATCAGTATTTAAATTGAACAATCTGAAAATCATTTAACATTGTCTTTAGTTTTTCTTTTAACCATGTCACATCATAACATTATAAGTCAAAAAAGAAAAAATGTAAATAATGAAGCAACATTAAAAAAAAGAAAAGTTTTAACTTATAGAGAAAAGAAAGAATTATGTTTGCTTCATCAAAAAAATCCATTATTGACATAAGAAGAAATAGGAAAAAATTTTGGTATAAAAAAAATTACTGTTTATGATATTTTAAAAAATAAAGAAAAATGGTTGAACGTAAAACTTAATAGTTTCAATACGACTAAACAAAAAGAAAAATCACCAAAATTTCCTGAATTAGAAGAAGCTTTAGTAATTTTGATTTCAAATGCTTTATCTGCTAACAAAACTATAACGGAAGAAATCATTATAACTAAAGCTACTAATTTTGCGAAATTAATGAATATTGAAGGATTTATCAGGTCAGTTAGTTGATTAAATAATTTTAAAAAAAGATATAATATCAAACAATATAACAAACATAGTGAGGTTCAGAGTGGTCTAAATGAAGAAGAATTAGCCAAAGAAAGAGAAAATTTACAGGAATTAATTAGTAATTTTGATCCTGAGATGTATTTAATTCTGATGAAACAGGTAATAATTTTTTTACTATAGTTAAAACCAATTAAGTAATATAATTTTAAACTTATGAAAATATTGCATTTATTTTAGGATTGTATTGGGAATTGGAACCTTCTAAAATATTATCTACCGGTCCTCTTCCTGAAATAAAAAAATCAAAAAATAGAGTTACAATTTTATTGACATTCAATACAACTGGTTCAATTAAACTTCCAGCACTTTTCATCTATAAATATAAAACACCAAGAGATTTAAAAGAAATTGATAAATCAAAACTTCCAGTTGATTATTTTTGAAATAAAAGTGCTTGGATGCAAACATCTATTTGGAATAAATATTTAGAGATCTTAAATTAAAGAATGAAGAAACAAAATAAAAAGATTCTTCTTTTAGTAGATAATGCTTCAGTTCATTTTATTAATAATCCAGAATTATTAACAAATATTACAGTTTATTATTTGTTACCTAATACTACAGCGCATTTGTAACCTGCTGATATTGGCATTATTAATTCATTTAAAAGACTTATAAAAAACAGAATTGAAACTTATGATGATGAAATGGAATTAAATATGCCAATTCTTAAATTGAAAATAAGCAACTCTATTTCATTTTGTACTGAAGCTTGAAAAGCTGTAACAAGTGAAACTATTTGTAATTGTTGAATGAAAACTGGAATTTTACCTTTGGTTATAACTTCACCTTCACCTTTACCTTCACTTTCTGATGGAGAGCAAAATGACGATGAAAATTTAAATGAAATAGAAGAAATTCAAACATTAATGGATCAATATAGTAAATTTACTTCTGATGAATTAATGAATGCTGAGGAATTTATTTTAATTGATGATGATGATAATTATGGAGAAGTAGAAATCACAGATGAAGAAATTGTGAATATGATAAAATCAAATGAAATTGACCTTGAAGAAGAAGAATTAATTTCACAACCAAAAATATCT
This sequence comes from Funneliformis mosseae, assembly GCA_910592005.1. Classification (NCBI taxonomy): domain Eukaryota; kingdom Fungi; phylum Glomeromycota; class Glomeromycetes; order Glomerales; family Glomeraceae; genus Funneliformis; species Funneliformis mosseae. Next base: position 12,936 of record CAJVPP010001577.1, on the reverse strand, counting down.
ACTTCAAAAGCATTAGTATCATTAGATAAAGTATTATCTTTTCTTAATAATTCACCTGATACCTTTATTACAGAACTCCATAACAAAAATTTATTATATAATCTTAAAAAGAAAATTATCCTTTTCGATAAAAATAATAGAGTTCAAACGGTATTAGATGGTTGGTTAAACATTTAATGAAGTATATGCAGTAACTAGTTTGACGAGTTTTCTATTAATTACTTTAATTCTTTTTTGAACATTTAGCATTTTATTAGTAATGTAATTTTCATTTAATAATAATATAATTCTTTAAACATTTTAAATTTTAATAACAAGGCTTACAATAAAGTTTTATGCTGCGCACATTATACAAAAAATTACATGATTCTTGATATATTGAACTTTTTATTGTTTACTTATAGAATTCGGTATAAAAAAAATTGGATTTACCGAACATCATCTATATACTGAACTTTTTTTCCTAAACCGCAGGTTCGGTATATCGAGATTTGACTGTACACATGATATAAACTATATCCTTGCTTAGAAAGTAGTAATTCTTGCAGAGGACCTCTTACACAATTAGCCCATTGCTGGGTGTTTCATGAGGTCTAAATAATTGTATTGCTTTTCTATTTTAACCACTTTTTCGTACCGATAGTTATCAGTTTGAGGACGACAGTTAAAAACATGTTCCATATCATATCCAGGGTGGAGGTTGATAGGTTTAGGTACAGTCTTATTATAAATCCTGTCTATAATGATTTTAACCATGTCACCGGCATATTCGTTAGCAATTTAGTGATTTATAGCAATTTCAATGATTTATAGCAATTTCAGTGATTTATAGTAGTTTGTAACAAGTATATTCTAATAAAATATCAGATTCATTTTTATCAGGTGAAAACAGATTCATGATTCGGTTAAATGCATAGCTTCCGCAAAGGTTAATCTAATTATTCGATGAGCGATACATATGAATTAAAAAGGAGAAAGGCCCGATATGAGCAAACTTTATTAATACCTTTTGGTTACATAACAGATATATGTTTATCAAAGAATTTTTTATCACTTCGATGTGTGACATGCAAGTCTTGGGCGCAGTATTATGTGGCGCAGTGGCATCAGTTCAGTTAAAATAGCATACGTAAAAAATACTACACATTTATGCAGTAAACGTTAAGCTGATACAAAACTACATAGAATGTGGAAAGTAGCATAAATTTTGGTTTATTTTTCCGATGTGAGCTCAAATATAAATCAAGCAGTATAACATTAAAAACGTTCCAAACCAGAAAGGACAACTCCTTTTAACATTATGTGTTTTGCTTACTAACTCTCGGAACTTAGGTGTGCAAAGTGTGTTTTTTTTTGAATGTTGCCTTTTCCGTCAATGATCCTGGATTACAAAGCTTGGGATAGAAATTTTCATAAGATTCGCGAAAAATATCTTGTATTCTTAAAGATAATTCTATATCATCCACAAAAGACGACATATCCTTTAAGGATACTGGAATAGAAACCTGACCGACATGAAGCATAATATAAATTCCTTTAACAAGATCCATTATGTAATAGTCAACTTTATAATCTATGAATGATCAAAAAGTGATTAAAAGAATAGGAAAACAAAAGCAAAAACAAAAGCAAATAATTGTATTAATTCCTTACCAATACACTGGAATCCCAGAACTTTTATATCGGCGCCTTTATCAACAGATGAATCTAGGATATCTTTCATAAACACACCAAGGCGGATAAGATCGTTACAGTTTTTATATACATCCCCCTTTTTTGATGGAGGGCTAACTTCACCCACAAATAAGGTAGCACTTGTCTGTAACTGACAAATAATGGAAACTGTGAAGTCAGGCTGTTTAGTGCGACCTTCAAATTTTCTAGTTTTGCTTTCATTTAAGGCCGTATTCGGCCATTGTACTATGTATTTATCGGGATTATTAAAGAGTCCTCTCATTATGCGATCAAGGAAATTAGTATAGTGTGTGATCTCACTGTGTTCGTTTCTAATTTTTGAATTTGGTAACGTTCTTAAGCAATCCAGAACAATAAAACCTAAATTCTCTCTCAAAGGTTGTTCACTAGAAAGTTTCCCACATAACCAATTAGTAGAATCATCCCGCGATCCACTTATTGCCATTTTAATTGATTTTCTGAATGTTACTTCGGAATCTGGATCTAATAATTTTTTGTTGATCCGATGTAAGTTTTTGATGAATTTCATCGAGCAAGGACAATCCAAAGTGATCGATCATTGTTCTGGAATAGGAATTCGGGGCAAGCAATAAAATTGATGATAGAGATAAAATTTCCTGCGTCAGTTATCTTCCTTTTCAAGTCTGCTTTATCGTTTGCAAAAAATACCAGCTCAGAAATCATAGATACTTCCGCCAGGATTTGAATCATTCTGCAAAAAAAAATAAGTTATCTACATGCTTCTGCAAGTCTATGGACGGATTTCGGCGGAACGTATTCCATCACCACTCAAGATCGTAATCCAGTGGCTTGCCGTAGTCCCAGCGGAACGTATTCCATCACCACTCAAGATCGTAATCCAGTGGCTAGCTTCTCAGTTGGACAATTACACATGGGCAGATACCGTAGATCCCCATGCTCTTTGTCAACCGCCATATGACTCACAAAAGCTGAGGTGATTCAGTAGTACTAGTGAAAAAATGTATTACTAATAGAAAGTGCCTACCTGAAATTGTTTCAACATTTTCGATGCTGCTGATTTCTCTTCCTGTGACCCGGAACTCGTAACCATTCGAGTTGTCGGGTGAGTGCCAACTTAACTTTGGACTTGTTCATTTCATATTTCGTTGCATACCATTCCCGGTGATATTCAAGCGCGTCCCAATCTTCGCAAGGTGTGGTGAAGAAATAAGAAAAACCCGGCTTATCTGTAAGATTACTAAGATTACTTTCCTTTCTCATTGTTCTGAGGTTAATAAAAACATAAGATTCAGAATTTCAGATGTACCAAAAATTACCAGTATCATCTGACAAATCGCGTGACAAATGTGCCACCCTGTCACACAGACTATGTAAAATAATATTCCCCTAAAGAGAAATTCACTGAGATTAAGTAATTTCGAAACTAAAATATAAATCGGGGATTAGCAATTGAGGTAAAAAAAAAAAAAAAAAGGCAATGCAATATTATCACTCTTACCGTTATGACTTATTTTTATAACAATCCACTCAGCCTCGTATTTAAGTAACTCGTTGCCTAATGTGTTAAGATATTTCGATTTTTTTAACTCAAGTACGATTCTGCGCCAAATATCGCTTGATATACTGCGCCAAATTACTGCCCACCAATATAAGTAAGATTTTGGCAGGGGCTCCCGGCTGAAATCACAGTCATGTGATTTTTTTATCTGTAGTATTTAACTGCGCCGATGAGGCACGTGTTGACGATCAATTAGCATCGTGATTTTCGATTTTTTAGAATCAAGCCAAGAAATCAAATTTACTTTATTATTACTTTGCGGAAAATACAAGTTTGATTGATAAGAGATATTGTTGATGCAAATAATGGTAAATTAGGCAGATAAAAGGATTCACTAGCCGGAACATCACCTTTTTATACAATTTGCAGGATCAATCTTGGAATACACTTTGGGGAAAAATTACGTTAATATGATTGCATCACGAAAATCGCATCCCCTTAATATAACAATAAAGAACTTAACGCTATCCATATATAAGGATCATCAAAAGGGCTATACATAATTTTTGAGAATGTGCGAGAATAAATTATTTGCGTTCCTGTGATACATGTAATGATTACTATAATATTACTGCGCATTGATTTATCAATCTATAATGAAAAAATAATAGCACACTTTGCTTCACACAATCCCATAACTCACTCCATGCGAAAAAATTATAAATGTCTGGTAAATTTGCACCATTGCTTTATTGATCAAATTACTTGAAACATTCACATTGCTTATAAATTCCTTCCGCAACCTTCTTACACATTTTGCAATATAGATGTGAGTGATGATCGAATTCCTCATATACCTTACATCCATGCTTCCATCCCCTAAATACAGAGGGTGAACAAAAGTATCAGCACACCCTCCATAACGTGAATTAATGCTAGTAAAGTCATATGACCGCAATAACAAATTGCGTTTACATGACACTTAAGTGTTTATTTATATTATAAAAATAAAAAGAATAACAATTTATTTTTTTTTTAATAAATTTTTCTTCTCTGAAAATCTAAAAAAAATGGTAAAAACTAAAGAATTAACTGTAATGATTTTTCAAGCGAAAAACAATCTTCATACATTATCTTGGCTAGCTAAAAGTCTCAATCTTAATCCAATTGAGAATCTTTGAACTGAAGTCAAGAAAAGCATCCAAGCTTATAAAAAACCACTATCTAATTTGACTGATATGTTAAAAAGGCTTGGCAAGAAATTCTGAAGCATACTTTCAAAACCTAGTCGATAATATACCGCAACAAATTCAAGCTGTGATTACAACAAATGGTAACACAACTAAATACTAGTTACTTAGTACAAAATGTAAATCTTAATCAGCTTTAAATAAAATATTAATTAACCGTTTATTATTAATGCAAAAAAGTTATAAGTTTTAAATTAAGTAAAAAAGTGTGCAGATATTTTTGTCCACCCTCTGTATATGCTATTTTTCAAAATAGTTCTGCTTTAGCAAAGCATTTCCCAGCTCCTTATAAGCTGTACTATTCTGATTGTTTGATAAGAAATTCAGCATGATATATATAGTTATAAAAATAATTGTGTGCTCAAAATTTCATTTACCTAATTTTGACATTCTAAATACTGTGCATTTAGAGTAACAACTGTACATTTTTTCAAGTGATTAATCTCACATGACTGGTCTATGCTACAATAGCGAATTTGAATTTATTGCTTAAAGTGAAGTAAATAAGACAATATTCTGTTCTATTCCTATACCATTCATTATGTAACCTATAATTCTCATGTTTTCTATCGCAAATAGAACATAGTGAACTTTATGGCTAAGCAGATACAAAATTATAATTATCAATCCTTCTAAAACTATTTCAGAATTTTAAGTATATGAAATGCTCTAATACAGATTTGATAATTAATTTTAGATCTAATCTGACTTCAAAAATGATTGGCTTAAAATAATTACTATAGCTCATTTCCAATTTCTTTTTTATATCTTTATATAAATTGAAACAAATCTTATCTGTTAAAACACTTGGTAACCCAGTTAATTTAGTATGCTAATCCAGATATTCAGAGGTTAATATTTTATCAGACTCAGTTATTTTCCTTTTTATATAAATACAAACAATTTAAATCCTTTTTTTTTTATCAATTTGAAAAAAAGATTAAAAATTTTCAGATAGAAAGCTATCTAATATTTCTTATCATATTTCCAAAAAAAATAGTTAGATCATCTTCTGCACTCATAGAGTAGGAAAGACTATGCAGTTAGAGTTTCAATGAGTCAAATCAAGTTGAGTTTAAAGATCAATTCTATTTGACTCTCTTTTTTCGAGTTGAGTCGAGTCGAGTCAAATTTATTTTATAAAATCTTTTAATTTGATTTGATTCAAGTTATATAAATTTTAAACTCGACTCAATTTGACTCGACTCTATTTTAACTTGATTCAATTTTAAAAAAAATAATAAAAAAAAAACAAAAAGATCAGAGGGAAGGAAGGAGAAGAAGCGAATGATTTATCATTATTTTTCTTGAACGATTTTTTTATTATTCAAATCAAATGATTAGTCATTGTTCTTCTTAAACAATTTTTTATCATTCAAGTCAAACAATTTAGATCATTATTCTTCTTGAACAATTTTTTTATCATTCAAGTCGAATAATTCAAGTTATTGTTCTTCTTGAATGATTTTTTTATCGTTTAAGTCAAATGATTTCTTATCATTCTTCTTAAACGAATTTTTATCATTCAAGTTGAACAATTTTTCATTGTTCTTTTGAACAATTTTTTTATCGTTCAAGTTGTATGATTTCTTATCATTCTTCTTGAATGATTTTTTTATCGTTCAAGTCAAATGATTTCTTATTATTCTTCTTGAATAATTATTTCTCTATAGGACTACGGTCCTAGAACTGCAGTTTTAGGACCAGTTTTAGAATCTAGTCCTAGAACCTAAGTCTTATAGACTGGGAGTTTCAGGATCAGACTAGGACCAGACTGGATTTTAACATCCCTAAAATAATACTATTTTAAATCAACTCAAGTCAACTTGAATTAAGTTGAGTTTAAATTGAGTCAAATTAAATATTTAACTCAACTTAAATTTGGCTTGATTCACAAATCATCAAGTCAAAAAAACATAAACTTAACTTGATTTAAACTCAACTCAGCTTATCTTATTTGTGAATTAACTCGACTCATCCAGAACTCTATATGCAGTTATCTCAATTTTATGCTGTTCATATTTAATAAAATAAGATCTGGCTTTATACCTACCTTTTATTTCTTCATTATAATGACCTATTTGCATAATGGGCAGATGGTCTCTCTCAAAACTCCACATAATATCTCATCAGTAATCAAAATTTTCACTACTACATTCTCTATATAGATTAGAATATTGATCCAATATCTTGTTGTGAAAATAAGCTCAGTTATAAGTTGGATTAGTTCTACTTGCTTGAGGTGTGATTGATAAAATCATTTCTAGTGTAGTATTTATCTTAATTTCTTTTTCATTAGGTAAAGATCAGCATTTAATGTAATAAGAACCCTTTATGCATCGACCAACTACCTTCCTTTATTATGCTCTTTTTTACATCCAGAACATAAGTCTGAATTCTTAAATTCATATACTGTATATCATTATATTTGTCACTATTATATAAAATAGGTAGAGATATTCTTTTAAAACCATATTGATATAAGAAGCATAAGCATTATATGAAATGATAGGTAAATTAATTAGGTCTGAAGAATTAGAGATATATATTAAATGAATAGGTATACTTATCTCAGAAGATTCAGTCACATACGTATAATGATTTATCATACTGATCATTTTTTGGCATTCATCTGTAGAAGACTTATAAGTCTTAAGAAAGCAACTTATAATATCTTAAATCTGAATTTCTATCAGACTTGAAATAGCACTTGTGCTATAAGTAACTGCTTGAATTTTATCTATTCCTATCCTCTTAAATAATATATAAACTTTTTAGTTCTAGAAATAATTTTACGCAAGTTCACGTCAATAATGTCTAAAAATAAGATTTGATTTCGCTATATATTAATGTCCTTGCTGATTGATCATTAATCTTATTTATAGATTTAATATTCCTAATTTGATTCTTATATGCTTTATAGTAACAATATCAGCATAGTATCTTCTTTGGTTTGACCTTTATTGCTACATTAAATAAATCAACTATAGTTTGTGCTGTAATATTACTAGATCCTATTAGAATCAATTCTAAAAAAAATTTTGAAATCTAAATGTTAAATATTATGCTATCGCTTTACTGTAAAAGGATGATAATTCCTGTTTAAACCTTGTTCTACTTTTTGCCTATAGAGAATTTTTTAATGTGACAGAGTGTTCTGATTATCTTTCTCCTTCAAATATAATTTTTCAATATTTTTCTCTAAACACAAACTAGTGAATAAACAGAATGAGACAGTAGTAACTAAGGATAAGTTTTAAGTAGTCAATTCATGCTAAAGTTTTATTTTCCGCTTTCTTTCTCTTATCTTATTACTAATCTTCTTCCTATATATCTTATCTAAGAAAGAATCTGTCTCTCTATCATCTTCTAATAATTTAGATTTGGTAGTATCATACTGGTCTACAACAGAATGTATAATAGTTTGATCTAAAGGTATTGAATTGAAATCCTGAGATATAGAATCAATATTATTCTTTTTAATAAAATGATCAGAGTAATCCGATTGCTTCAAAATCTTCTCAATAGATAGCAAAATAGATAATTATGAAGTTATTGAATGAATTGAAGACTTTGGTATAAATGTATTACTTTTTGCTAAAATATTAACAGCATTTTATTCCTGTTTGATTTCCTGATATCATCATTTAATTTAGCAATAAGTGTAATCTTTTCTTTATTTCTTTGTTCTAGATTCGTGAATCTAACTTTATGTTCTTCTAAAATATACTTTAACTTCACATTCTCAACCTTAACTTCTATATTCTTAGCCTTGACTTTAGTATTTTCCTTTCTAAGTTCTGTAATTTCAGCTAAGAGCTTCGAATTTATTTCTCTCAATGAATCAATCTTAGATTGCATGTTTAATAATATTTTTTTTATACAAGATAAAATAATTCAAAAGTTTTAGTTAGTATAGTAATAAATAAAAAAATCATGTGTATGTGATAATTTATCACACAAATCACTTTGTCAAGAAAAAATTTATTATTACATGTGAAAATAAATACAAATGTTCAGGGCTTAGCCCACAATACATATTATTTTTTGATAAATTTTTTAATTCTAGCCCTTTTACTAATTGGAAAACTATTTACACTAACTCTATTCTTTAATAATTCTATAATAATACTAATCACTCTTTTACATTGCTACGAAGTAATTTAGAATTTTCTTTAATAGCTGATTTCGTGAGATTAATCTGATATTCTACTATCACTTGTATAGTAAATACTATCTAAAATATATATTATAAAATACCACTCTATACCTGTGGTCACAATACTATAGATATAATTAAAATAGTCATTCTTAAATACTTGATTTGTAGTCTGTTTCTTTTTATTCATCTGAAATACTTTATATTTTGCTGTTGAAAAAAAATGTTAAGAGATACAAAATACAATTAGTATTGTTATCTGATGTTGAGCTTTATAAAAGCATATGTAAATGAAATCCTCATATTTTTTATAAAGAGAGGATCCCAAAGAGATCAGATCTATTAGAAAGATATATAATTAGTTTCACTTCTGACGATCTTGAAATTCCAAAGTCCTCAGTATTTTATAACATATGCTTTATTGACATTATTTGCTTATATAGTAGGCTCTGTATTGCAACTAATCACTTTTTTACATTTTCTCACATTTGTTTAAAAAAATATAATGAACAAAAGTTAATATATTTTTTTTTTCAAATATATGTAAAAATTAATATATTGTACAAAACCCCAATTGATGATTCATATTTTCTATTGCATAATCTATAGCTTAGCAAAAAATCTTCCAAACTAGTGATCACTGCTTCAGTTGATAATCAGTATTTCAGACACAAATTTAAATATATGCTAGCTAGAGATAAACATAATCATAATAAGTAATACTAATAATAAATTTGTTCAAAATAAAATACTTAAAAATCAACTATATAAAGTGCTTTTATATAAGAAGATGAATGTATTAGCTATTCAGAAGCGCCTAGCTGAAAGAAATCTTGGTATTAATGACAATGCAAACCAAACAGCATTAAATCAAAGCAAGAAAGCAAAAATACTTGATTATACAAGTAGACTATTATTTAATTTAGTGGAGGTAATTATATTGATAGAGGAGCATCTTGAGATTGATAAATACCTAACTCTTAATATATTATATCAATATAGAGAAGATCTTATTGATAGATCATTAGGAAAATTTTCACTTAGAAAAAAATACCATTTGCTTTTATATCTAGAAGAGGATATAAGCATTATTCAACATTATCTTAGTATTGTCAGTTATACTGACAAAGAAATAATAAAAAAAGAAGCTGAGAAAGATGTAAAAGCATATATTCAAAAGTTTAGATATTTCAAGTAAGGTAATACAGAAATTCATCAATAGGGGTAAAATGCTAATCTATATTTTTTGTTATACAGGGTATATCTAACAAAAAATCTTCTGAGCTGATCACTGATTCAGATTAGTTAGATTAGTAGAGTATTAATATTCTGCTTGATTGGCTAGTATTCTTTCATCTTTAAATGAAAAAAATGTGAAATACAATATTTTGAGCTGATACTTACTGATTCAGATTAGCTAGTATATAAGCATTAGACTTTATCTTTAAGCAATACTTCATAAGTATTTAACCTTTTTACTAAAGAATCTAACGTAAGTTCTGGCTTACATGATATGACATATTTCTGATAGTCAGATGATAAACTCAGAATAAACTGGTATTTAAAAAATCCATTAGATCTTCTGGATATTTCAAGATTTACTTCTTCTTTTTATATATTATTTTTGTGAAATTTGTAAAATTTGTGAAGTAAAAAAGACTATAGAATACATAGTATACTATATGGCCGAAAAAAAAGAGAATTAAATATTTTATATTTATTATTGAGTTCTAATAATTTGAATATCACTTCTACAAAGGAGTACTTATAGTGAAAAATAATAATAATCCTCCTTTAATCTATCGATCTGCAGGGTGAGAAAAAAGATTCAAAGATATCTGCCTCAAAGTTCTTAAATGAGAGGGTTGGTTTCTTATTCGCTCTTTACCAAAGTATACCATTCTCTTAAAATATATTTACTGTTTTTTTTATTTCTTATCAGTATCGAACCATGAGGATATGATCCTATCTTTCTCAAGAGAATGATGAATTATTTCTTTTCCTATTAATCTTTCTCATATTGTCATATCTATATGTTCTTTGGGATCATCCTCTAACTCTATAGCCAAACACATATTCATGAATCAGTTTTTATTCTATTACAGAATGTAACAGAATCAAGTCAGTCTTTTTCAGTAATAGTCATGAAGGTATCTGAATTCTCGCCAAGTTTAACTACTTTTTTTCTAAGACGTTCTTCTTGCTATTATCTAGCCAGAAATATATCAGATGATACTTCATTAGGCTTAGAAGGATCAGCTTCTTTAGAAAACATATTTATAATTTTACTTATAAGCTTAGAATTAGAAAGCTTGCTAGTCTTAGGTTCATCGATTACTAGCTCAAGTGTTTTAAAAGTCATAGATATATCAGATATTCCAGATATTGGGGTAACTAGAGCATAGATATTTTCTGTCACATAATCAAAAAGGTCCTAGATCCCTCTATCCTGTTTATCTGCCTTCTTATCTTTACTGGTATTAGGTGGTGATGTATTTTTTTCTAAAAGAGTCAGGATTATTTTTAGAGAAATAATTTCTGGCATGTTGAATATAGATATATCTGTGATCTCATTTGCTGATAAATCATCTTGAAGAGTATTGAAGAACTCTTTGATATTACTTAGGTCAGATTCACAAAGCTTGGCTACGATCTTGAAGTAATTAAGAATATAGTAATCTTCTCTTATTTTATTATTTTATAAATGTATTATATCAATACCAATTTGTGAAAACTTCTTTTCTAGAATAGCATTAGCAAATATTTTTTCTTCATTATTTTCACATCAGGCAATATATTCTTAATATAAATTTGTATAGTATAACCTATCAATTTTTTCAATAGGCCATGAAAAAGTATGATCGATTATAAACTGAATAGGATTAGAAAGTTAATATTGTATTATTTTTGCTCTCATTTTTATATTGAAAATATTTTGTGGTATCCAACCTGAAAGGTCACATTTTAGTAAATAATTTATAAAAATACCAGGTATATTTAGATTATCTAAAATTTTTCTAAACACTTAAAATATTTCATATTTCCTTTATATCAAGATAATATATCTAGATATACAATACATTTATCACCTATTTTAATGCGAAGTGATATATTATAGTTACTTAAAACTATATATTTAGCAAAGTCTTTAATTGTCTTAGACTTAAGCCTTTTGCATTCTATTGTCACATATAGTTCAGTTATGAGTAATTTTAAGTGATCATTAGTCTTATGCTATTCTTCAGAGATCATTCTAGTTTTATTTAAAAGGATAAGTTTTCATGCTTATATGTAACTATTAAATCTTTTTAATACTTTCTCAAGATCTAATATTACAAAGAATAATTCCAGCCTTAGTACTTTCTTTTCAATAAAATCTGTCAAAATATTTTTTTTAGAATGTATGGGTGAGTGTAATACTAAAATAGTATCAGGTTTTTTTATCAGGATATTATATAAGATATATAAACTAATTAAAAACATATTCTGAAAGAACTTTATTCCTATTACATCAGATATTTTCTATATATTAGATTATTAACTTAATAAGAGCAGAATCTATTTCAATAATAGGTACTTTAAAATCCAAAAGAAGTTAAAAAACTTTGTATTTGGTGGGAGGTAATATGGTAAGTATGATAGGAAATCAATGCCTCAATATCAAATTAACCCTTTTATGATCACCTGATTTACTAGATTTATTAATGTTATTGCTTCCCCTCCTAGCTCAATTAAGTTAATTTCATACTTGATAATTTTGAGCTTAAATAACATCTTAAAGAAAAAAACACCATTAGAATCCTTGAGTTTTAATACCCATAATTTTATATCAGCTTAAATGCATGCTACTATTGCTTGAATGGCTTCATATACAGTATTGCAAGTGAATTTTTCTTTTGTATTATACAGTAGTGGTCATAAGTATCTGATTATTTGAGATCATCTAAAATTATTATATAATTACCCCTTAAATTTTCCAGAAATATAATGTTATACAATAATACATGATTACCTGTAAATTTATAAGTGTCAATAATACAAAAAAAAAATTTAGATGATCATTAAACTTTCGCTTAAAAAATGGAACTTTCTTTAGAGAAACAATATGAAATTGTCTTTTTACGTGAACACTCAGCTGGTCTAAAGTTTAGTTTTAGATTTATTGCTAAACAGATATGTTGTAGTAAGTCTATAGCTATTTATTGAGTTAAAAGATATCATGAAAATTGGGACCTAAGTACTTCAGAAAAACTGGAATAGCCTTGTATAACATCCGCAAAATAAGATGATAAGATTGTAAAGATGGCAGAGAAAGAACATAATATAACAGCCATTCAAATACAAGAAAAAAT
>CAJVPP010001576.1:0-19125 GCA_910592005.1 Funneliformis mosseae | reverse complement strand
CAGGAATAATTTAAGAAAAAAATTTTGAGCAAAATGGAATATATTTAGATAAGATTTTTTATGGAGAAAACTAATATAATAATTAATCAAAAAATAATAGTGACTTAGATTAGTTGATTATCTTGTGATTTATAATAACTCATTAGTATTATAAAACTGACAGAAAATTGGCAGAAAATTAGGATGATACAAATTTTTATAATATAAATCTGAAAAATTATTTAATTATTATATTGATTTAGATTTAATTTAATTGAATAATCAGAAAATCTACAAATTAATAAATTAAAATTAGCCAAAGATTTTATATATACAGCATCTTTAATTAAATTTTGATATGTTTGTAATTGAATAAAAATAAATCTGTTTAATTCTATCATATATTTGATCAAGATGTCATATAAATTTTTTTGGCAAAAAGTATTAGGTTTATTTTTTAAAATAATTATTTATTATTTAGCTAATTATGATGTTAAAAGGTAATTAGTTATGAAAGTCAATCTACATGCTTCAGTTTTAAATAAAAATGTATCTAATATCTTATTATAATATAATTATTATAAACTACTATACTTGTAAAATAATAAAGGTAAAAATAAATTTTAGATTCATTTTTTCTAAAAATTGCTAAGAAAATATGCAATTTTAAAACATAAAAATATTATTTTACGAGAAAAAGATAAAATAAAGTACCTTTATCTGAAAATTACTTTATATCACTTTCTAATTTTAAAAAAAAATAAATAGGTATCAATTACTCATAATTAAGGTTATTAGATGATACTTAGAGATTTTGCAAATCATCTAAATAAAAAAAGATAAAATTATATTAAAGCTTATAAAAATGCGAAACTATATTAAAACTTTAGTAAAAATTTGCAAAAATAAAGTTAGACATTTTAAACAAATAATCTTACTTATAATGAATATATAAACAATACTGATAATATTATTCAAATATATATAGATTCTACATGAAAGAATACAATAAAAGAATCTTTTTGATTAGACCTCTTTAAAATGAAAATCAAACTATTTCTTATCAAAGTAATCATCAAAAGATAAAAATAAAAAAGAAATTAGATGAATAAGTTATGTTTATTGATCAACTATAAAGAGATTGCTCTTCTTTTATTATTAAAGTTTTTTTGCATTAATGCAGTATAATATAGGTACACTTGGTTGTATTAATATAATAAGTATTAGATTTTTATACAAAAATGCAAGGAAGTAGCATATTTAATACCTTTTAACTGAATATTATTTATCTTAATTACATTTAAAAAAAATGTGTTGCATAATATATCTATTATATAATTTATTTTTTTATGAAATAAATAATTATAAAATCTGCATGATTATCTTATAAAATATGACACATAATGTAAAAAATGGTTAAAAGCATTATGTATAATCTACCTATTCTAAGTTAGATTTAAGTTTACTTTTTATCTAAAACTATTTTAATAAGTATTTTTCTCAAAAAGTTAAGGAAGATTAATGAAGTGATTTTAGAAATTTTTAATTGCAAAATATAACTATCAGTTTGAAATTTTTTTATGCAATGGTTATTCAACAAACTTATAGAAAAGATTTGAATCTTTAATAAAATAAGTTAATAAGTTTGCTTAAAGATCTGTAAGAAGTTTTTGATTATTTTAGTTAAATATTTAAAATTGTTATTCTATTAGAAAAATTAATACTTTCCTACAATAGAATTAGCATTTTTAAAGAAATTTTCATTTAAAATTTTACAATAAAAAGTATCATCTATAATGTTAGTAAATAGAAAAAAACAAATTAGACCTTTTATTAAAAAAGTACTTTATACATAAATCTTATATAAATGTTTTACTATGAGTTTTGAAGAAATTTTATTCTAATTTTGTAAAATACTTTTTAAATTGTAGTTTTATTAAAAAATATAACTTTACCTCAGTTTTATTTTTTGTATTTCATAACAAACTTTATATATTTTTATTTATTTTATTTGTAAAAAGGAAGATGAATTTTAAAATTATGCTATTAAAGTTAAAATTATGAAATTTATTATATATTGTATAATTAATTATATTAAGATTAATATATTTAGCATTTAATTGATTAGTAAGTTTAAGGTATGTAAAATATTAATTTTTTGAAATAAGCTAATTAAGATAATGGTATTTTTTAGGAAAAAATTTTTTTTTTAATCTTTAGATTGAAGTAAAAGATTTAAAGTAATATTATTTTTAAGTTTTAATATATTTATAATAATAGTAAGTGAAATAAAATTAGTTTATATAAAGTATAAGTGTTTTAGATGCTATTTTTTCATAAAATGATTATTATAATACAATATTATTTTGTATAATATAAGATATTTACATATATATATAACTTAATAAAATATAAGCAAATCAAAAATAAATATTAATTATCATAAATAATTATGATTATTATATCATTATATAATATGATTTTTTTATAAAGTTATATATTATAGAAAATTTTTAAATTTTATTTCATTAAATTATTTTTTCATTATTTTTTTCTAAAACTATATATTAATTATTTTTAATTAATAATAATTGATAAAAATAAAATAAATAATAAAAAATTTAAAGTGAAGTTAGAAAATAAAGAAAAAGAATGATTAAAATTTTAAAATAATATTTTTAGATGTTTTTTAAAATAATAAATATAATAAATTATTTTTTATAATCATTAAAATGTCAAGATATTATGTTTTTTAAAATATTTTATAAATGATTTTTATTTATTATTTAAGGATTAATACATTTTTTAAAAAATATAAAGTAATTTATTCAGTTAGTTAGAATTAATAAATAATTTAGCAAAAAATATTAAGAATTAAAACTATTTAAATTTATAAAATATTGTAAATATTATAATATAATAGAGTAAAAATTTTAAAATTAAAGTAAATACAAGAAAAAATAATTTTATAGTTTAAAAATAATTAAAATGATCAATATATATAAATATAAATAAAAACTAAAATAAAATAAATGAAAGTACAATATTTTTTTAATTTTTAAATATATTTTATAATTTTACAAAAAAAAATAGAATAGTTATTAATTTAAATATAAAATAAATTGAATATATATTAATTAATCCTTATGTAATTCAAATAAATATTACATTATTTTTTTTAATATAAAAAATAGTTACTTAAATATTAATAGAATAATTATTAATAAAATATAGTAAAGATAAAAAAGTAATTAAAAAATATATTAAATTTATTAATATTAAATTAGTATATCTTTTATCAAATTTTATAGCTTATTTAATTTATGATTATAAAAATAATTTATAGTTTAAAGTAAAAATTCTATAAATTTATAATTAGTTAATTTAATTTTAAAATTGATTATATAAAATGAATATTAATTATTAGTTACTTTTATTTATTTAGTAAATAAAATAAATATTAACTAATATTATTTTTTTAATTAATTAATTTTTTTTTAAAGAGTAAAAAAAATAGAACTATAATTACAAATTAATAAATCTATTATAATTAAAAAGTTTTTTTAGAAAAAAATAAAAATAATAACATATATATATTTATGTGACATTTATAAGATTATTTATTATTTACATAAATAAAAAACAGATTATAAAGAAATATAATTTTAATTAGAATTAAAAAATATATAAAAAATCAGTATTTACAAAAGTAAAAATCAGAAATAAATGGTAAATTAGTTTTTTATATATAAAATATATTAAATTTAAGAACATTTTTATTTTTAATAAAACTTTTTAAATATAGATCAGAAATTTATAAAAAAAAATTGTTTCAAGAAAAAAAAGTATAATTTAACATAATTTTAATTATTAATAAAATGAAAATTTTGAAATAATAATAGTTTTTACAAAAATGATATATATTTAAAATTTAGAAAAATTTTTTTATAAACACATTTTCTTATAATTACATTTTTTAATAATTTAAGTTTATAATTATAAGAAAAAACTATTATATAAGTTTAATTATAAATGAAAAAATAAAATTTAATAAATTTTTTTTTTAATAATTATATAATAAATTGCTTAGCAATGAAAAATTTTAAATTCATAATGCTTATCAGAATTAAAATAATTTGTTTGATTTAAAAAATTTTAAAATTTTTATCTGACCTCTATATTTATTATTTGGATTCTTACAAAGTTATCATTAGCCTCTTTTAATATAATAATAATTAGTTATTAAATATATTTCTTTAGTTAGGTGATGATAATGTATCAAATAGTAAGCCTGATAAGCAGATAATTTAATAAAAATTAGTTCTTTTAATTTTGATTAATAATCAGCATTTTTATGTTTTTACTATTATTGTATCTATCTAAGGACTTACCTATTCTTACCTATCTACTTAAAGGGTAAAATGCAACTTAACTATTTATACTAACTCATTTAATAAAATTTTTTGTAATCTGAAAGTATTGCTATTTTCACACTTAATGTCATTTTTCAAACCTTTGAAAATTTTAAATCCAATTCTGTATGTGTATTAATCCAAGTCTTTTTTCAAAACGGAAACTGTTTGCAAATGATTGACCTAATGAATATTTTATAAATAAATAAACATTAAAATAAGTAAAAAAAAACACTTTGGACGAATAAAACGTGTAATACAGTAATACTAAATTAAATACAAACAATTTCACAAGATCCGCGTAAAATACAAATCACGTGGGGATGAAAAAGTGTTGGGAACATGTTACTTTACATATGATATGTCATACGATAGATATTCTTTGAATTGCTAAATTTAAAAATGGATTTAATATCAGAAGGGCAAGAAATCCCGATGATATCTAGAAATGAATCAGCATGTAACATGATATTATTGACCATAATATCGGAAATATATTACATGCGAACGTAGTTATGAAACCAACTTGCCTTACCAGTTATATCTCCTAAAAGTATCGGCCAAAAAGCCTTGGCAATTAACTAATTAACTAATGAACGTTAGTTGTGCAAAAATATATGAACAAATTATAAATTAATATACTTGCTTAGTCACGAGGTATGACATTTGTTTATCTTATGATAGCTTCGCAGGTGATTACCAATATATCCAAACCTTTATATAATTGATGCGCCAATATGTTAATTTTTATTTTACATAATTACTCATAATTAACAGTGGATTAAAAAAAAAAGAAAATATATATTTATAATTAATTACAAATTACGAAGAAAGAAAAACAAATATATCTACAAAGATTTCTTCTGTGCCCAAAATCGATAACTTTTGTCATAACCCTTATTTCTTGCAATTTCTTTAATTGCAACTTCAACTAATTTGTTATATTGTCCTTCATTAAATTGAATGTCTGATACGGCGTTTGATAAATTTTTTGCTCCCCACATAATTAATTGCCCGTAAGCTTCATACATTTTTTCACCCCAACCAATTTTTGCTTTCCTTTTATCATATTCAATATTAGTCAGCTGATTATTTGAATGTAAGAATCCAGGAATATGTGGAGATATAATAAGTTCAATTCCTTTTTCTTGACGTATTTTATCAACAACTAATAAAAAAAAAAAAAAAAAAAAAAAATTCAGTTTTATAAGTTTATGATATCTATAGAAAATGAATTTAAACGTCAAAAAATATATTACTTACTACTTGTTCGCCATTTACGAACCAAATCCGATTCATTATGCCAAAGAATGTCCCTTTCCATTATTTCAATCCAGCCATTTGGCTTACATACTCGAATCAATTCTTTTATTGCTTCAGGCCAATCACTTATCGTAAGCGCAAACATTATTAATCGCATATAAACGAAATCAAAGGAATTATCTTCAAAAGGTAACCTTTTAAGATTTCCCACAATGAAATTAGTATTTTCAGGCTTTATCGTTTGAGGAAAAGTAGCGACTATATCTATTCCGGTGAATGAACTTTTTGGATACTTGTTAGCCATCTCTAAACTCCAAACACCAGGACCGCACCTAGATAAAAGATGCAAAAATTTATTAATCGGGAATAATTGGCGGATTCTTGTCAAAATTTCACGATCTCAAAGGCATACCCGACATCCAAAACTTTGGAACCAATTTCCAATAGAAAATCAACAGGGGAAGAAAAATTACTTTTCCATATATTTTGAAAAATATAATGTTGTAAGGTTAACCGATCAATCTCATCATCGTCCAAAGGGAGTACATAAGATGCACAGTATTTTCTTTTATCAATATAATTATATATTTCAACATCACGTTTTTTATGAATAATTTCTTGATCAATGGAAATAGTAGATGCCGAACTTTTGCTTCTCTTTTGTCGACCAGTTTTTGATTGAACTTTACCCATTTCAATTTACGTTGGAAAAAAAAAAGTGAAAATGAAAGAGGAAATCGTTTACATTTTATAAAATTTTTTAACACCGGATGATCATCTACTAAAAAAGTTCACAATTTATATACTACAGGAATAATTTAAGAAAAAAATTTTGAGCAAAATGGAATATATTTAGATAAGATTTTTTATGGAGAAAACTAATATGTCCTTTAAAGTAAAATGATTCACGTCGAAAATATCATTGATGAAATTCACTAATTTTCTTACTTATGCAATGAAAATCTTTGTTGATGATCTTATCAAATGTATACTTGTTGAAAGTTTCTTTCTATTAGCTCAATTTTTCTCACACAGCATGTGAATCTCATTCTCCAAGTTCGATAAATTTCCCATACCCTTAAAAACGATTATCATTGAGGTGAAATAACTTATTTTCCTTACCAAATTCGTAAGGTAAGCAAATGTAAGCATTTTTGTAATTTGTGGGGTGGGATAAGCAAATAAAATTACACAATGTTTATTTTTTTTTTTTTTCATGTAAATCATAATATTTGTGATTATATAAAAATTTAGATAATTTACGTGATCTCTTTTCGTACATATGTAAATATTTGTGGTCAAAGAACTATAAATAAAACGGTTTTCGCATCGTAAAATATTGATTTTTTCATTCTACCCATCTTTATTTTTATTTGATCTTTCTTTCTTTCTCCCTTTAATTTAATAAAATTTCAAATTTTACAATCAAGATTATAACAATGCATTTCGAAAAACGTATCAATTATATAGAAGAATACAAATATCATGAAAAAGAATTTGATGATATAAGTTTCCAACATAATATATTAAGTTATATTTGGCAAGGAGACTATTCATCGAGGATTCAAGAGAGGTTGATTAAAGGGAATACAAAAGTAATTGATTTAGGATGCGGGACAGGCCAATGGTTAATTGACATGTCTTTAAAATACCCTCTTTCAACATTTATTGGTATCGATATTTCTTCAAGATTATTTCCATCACAGGAAGATAAACCAAATAATGTAGCATTTTTACAATATGATCTTTTAGAACATCCTGGTATTCCTTTCCCAAATGAGACATTTGATTTCGTTTATTTGAGATGTTTATCAATGACATTTAAAGAAAATGATTGGGCTCATGTTATAAATGAAATTGTTAGAGTAACTGATATAAATGGATGTGTTGAATTTATGGATTTCCTTTGTGAAGGAGGTTTTAAAGGACCTATAATGGAGAAGTTATGTTCTTCATGTAAGTTCTTTTTCATTAGAAGGATGTCAACTTATTTTTCTTTTTTTAATATCTTTCTAATATCTTTTTAAAATATATTATCGTAGTGATAAGTTTCCTTGAGAGTAAAAATATTAAACCGCCCTCAACAACCAAATTAACGGAATATTTAAATCAAACAAATCAAATTTCCAACTTACACCTTGAAGTAAAATCATCTCCGTTAGGTTCGTGGGGAGGTAAATTAGGGGAACTTGTAAGTGTTTTATAATTACATTTTTTTAAAAGCTTTCTTTTCCAAATATTAATATTCAAATTTTTTTTTTTTAGATGTTATCAGATTATATAACAATATTTCAAAGATTCAAATCAATTTTAGTGTCATTTATGAAATTATCAGAAAAGGAATATGATAAATTATTGAGTGAATTAGAAAACGAATGTGTTAAATATCAACTATGTTGTTATACTTATAGGTTATATGGTAACAAAACCGTGTAAATCTGGGATAAATATTGAATTTCTGGCTTAAATTACCGGCCTATTTTTATGATGCCTGGCCAGCATTAATTTACTTCGGGTGTATTTTTTATCTTACATAATTACAGTTACATAATTACAGTTTTATTGTATATTAATTTAGATAATATTTAATAAATAAAAAACAAACTATAAATAACTAATGAATTTCTGTAACATTCTTATAAATTCCCAAAATAATGGAAAAATTAAACGGTAACACCCGTGCAATTGCGAATGCATAGTGCCACCTTTTAAATTTATCCTTAATAATAATATGCAATGAAAAAGGGGAAACTGCCGGAAAAAATCAATTTATTTTAAATATGATTTTTAGGTTCAAATCATTTTTTATTTTTCTTGTAGTTTCCCCCTTTTCTATTACAAAGGTTCATATGTTAAAAATTATATCATATATATGTATGTATATATCGGTTAACTGTAATTGGAAATTCCGATTTATCAACTTTTGTGTAACCGTGGTGTCTGAAATTTCAGATATAACGATAAGATAGGGTTTCCGTTCGAAATTTAAATATCATTTCGAAAAAATTCAAAAGATCGAAATTGATGTTTTTTTTGATATTAAAATATTATAAGTTTTAGTTTTTTAAAGATTCTTAAAATCTATTATTAAAATTTTTTTTTTTTTTTAAAAAAAAAAAATATATAATTATTTAAATTAATTAAAAAAAAAAAAATTTAATAAGACTTTAGTTAATTAATGTTATTATTTATTTATATAATTTGCTCTTTATTTACATATAGAACAGATTTGCGTATCATAGATACAAAAACGAAGTTCTAGACACGAAGTATTTAAATATTCGAATATTTAATAAAGTTCATGTTGCCAAAAAAACCACGTGCGCGTTCTTTTTCGGAACACTGACCATGTTTTCCGAGAGATGATTAATTTTTATATCATATTTTATTTTTAAAGCAAATATATTTGATGATTACAAGAATGAAAAACAATATCTATCTAGCCCAATATGATTATTAATACATATATTAATGACGCTTTTTTTGGTTCTTATTCTTGCCTTTTTTTTACTTTTTTTCTTGTTGCTTACGGGGTGAGAATTACATTCTTCTGGCGAATCCAAATCTAAAAGGAAAGAAATTAGTTATATTTAGACAAAGAACAAGCAAAATATGTTTAAATACCAGATAGCTCCCACACAGTTCCGTCTAATGAGACGCCCCATGGCACTGTTTTCTCTGGTTTCTCTGATACTGCATTAAAAAAATTTCCGAAAAACCATAATTTATCAGTTATAGCGTCCCATCTGAATACACGTTCATAGCAGTCCAGAAAAAGTAAGTCACAGTAAAAACTCCCAATAATAATTATATGATTAAAACCGCATTGTGCAATATCCATTATGTCACTATAAATATAATCTTTTTGAAGATCACCGCTTCGTATCTCTATATTAAGAGATTTTGCAATACGACAACGGTCTGATTCATTCTCGATCATTTCGACTACCAAGGTTGGATTATTGCCAGATGAGTCGAATCTATTATCGTACGACAAAGGGGACATGGAGGCTTCAATTCTCCATTTAGGCGTACTATCCGGGAGTACAAAGTAGCACGATGTTTTCGGGTAGTCTTCTTTCCATGAAGAACCCTCCAGGGTACCGACTCTGAACAATGGTCTCAGGATTGTGAGTAACCTTCCAATTTTTTCTCTGTTTGGACATTTAAATACATTTTTTCATCAATTTTACTCTCTCTTTCGCTGCTAGTTCGTTCGTTTTGTATGCCTAAGTTTTCCCTTCTTACGTTTCTCCGCTCTTTCCACGAATTGATACCCCGAAAAAGTAATTCTTGACGTTCCCCTTCCGAGCGGAAAATGTGAGATTTACCGTGGTTGGAAGAGTTTTCTCCTCCCCCATTCTCAGTAATTTTCCCACAAGGACCAACTGCATTTTCTCCAGATGTGCGACTTGGTTTTCGAATTTCTTCATTGGAGAATTCACCTTGTAATTGCATTTCACTTTTGGAGGTCGACTTTGCTGTACGTTCCAAAGAAGGGCTACTGCATCCCACACAGTGATGATAAGAATCGAACGAGTCACCTCCTTGCCCTTGTGGCCATGAGGCATTACAACTCCCTTCAATCTGCATAAAATAATGTTTTGTTAAATCACGAATTATACCTCTAGCCTTCAGAATTCAAGAATTCTTTTTATTATTTCCCAAGACAGCCCCATGATAAATTAAACTACAGTCATAACGACTATGCGATATAATGAATTTCACGATAAACGTTTCTTAAAATTTCGTCTTTGTAAACATATATAATCGTTATATCAAACAAATTAATTTTGACAGCGAATTTTTTCAGTGATCGGAGGGTTTGTTATATTGAGTTCTGACTGTTCTTTTTTTTTTCATGTAAAATACACCTGTAAGGATCTATGAAATCTGTTACGATCTCTCTCATCCATGGTTCTTGTAGTTTGTTAAGCCAGGCGTATGTACTTTGGAAATTGAAATTAGTAAACAAAAAATAATAAACAAAATAATAATAAGTGCAACCAAATTTATCCTGCTATTTTCCATACCCACGATCATCAAACTTGATGCAAAGAGACGAAATTCATTTCACTGTGCCTTTATAGTATGCATATAAAATGCTGGACCGGAAAATCGGGTTAGTTTAAAGCTACTGAATTCGTGTAACAATAATAATTGAAGTTTGAGATCGTGACTCGTTGGATCACATCCCACTTTTAACATATCAGGTGATAAGCTTCACGCAAGCGATAAATACGAATATGAGGTTTGCTAAAAGCAAACAGAATAACGCTAAAACATGATGAAGTTTTTATAATTGTGCTAACGTGGCATAATCAATATGAACATATTTTTTTAATTCATTTTCGCGTCGCTTAAAATTGACTTCCAGATTAGCCACAACACTTCGCCTGTATTCTAAGAACCGGGATACATGACTTCTGCAATATATTCTGCTAATTAACAAATTCCTTAATTTTTCGTATCCTTTCTGGAATAACGATTTCTGGGTTTTTTGATCATACCATACTTCGAGAAGGAAAATTCCATTATCTTGACATATGTAACTGTTTTTGCCGATCACGATTAACAATGACCTCAAATTTTTTAACGTTTTTATACCAGCTGGTGCTATGAACCGATGCTGGGCCCCTTGCACCTCTAATACAATTTGATATTTTTGGAAGAAGTCATCCATTCAAGAAAGGAGGGCGATATTCAATTATTGGCTCCTCATTAAGAATTTTCTTAGCTATCTGGATGCATCTAGTCTGGAATTTGCGATTTTTTTAGATTCTGATTTCTTTGTATATTCTTTTATAATTGGTTTATTTTTGAATTCTTAGTCTCAAGCTTATGGATTACAACCTCAATATGCTCAAAAAGGATTGGATATTGCAAACCAGTTTTAAGTATTACTATATCCGCCTCATTTTTAACATATTCTTCACACCAGCCAGCTTAGCATTTCTCAGCAGTCTCAGGCTTAAGCTTGATATACTTGACATTCTTAGCCTTAAGTTTGGCATACTTAGCTTCAAGCTTAGCTTTTTAAATCAAAAGCTTAACTTTTTCTTGCTCTGATGAATTGATTACAGGTTGCATTCTTGATAATACTGTACTTCTCTGAAAATAAGCAACATATTTTTGCTATATTATTGCTTATTTTTGGGTATTTTGATAAAGAAATCTTTTTTTTGAAATGGAAACGCTAAATAAATATTGAATTTTTAAAACCGTTGACAATAAATTCAATCCAATTCCTATCACAAATCCTGTGATTATTGATCATATTAATTATCTGTTTATCATGTAAAATGAGAACAAATTTTTAATTCAGCTAAGTACTCATTTTTTGTATAAATGCTACAATTTAATAAAAAAGAATTATTAAATGTAAGATCATAAATATTAATAAATGTAAATAAACTTCGTATTTTATTAAATAGAAAATATAAGTTATTACCTAAGCAAAAGAATATAGATACAATAAAATAACAAAATACATTGATCTTAATTATTATCACCTTTTTTTAATTTATTGTAGTTGGCTTTCTCATCAAAGTAATTGTAGCTCTTTGTCAAAGATTTCTTGTTTCCATTGTGAAATAGATAATGTTTTTAAATTTAAAAAACAATTTATGTAGCCTAGTTTCT
This sequence comes from Funneliformis mosseae, assembly GCA_910592005.1. Taxonomy (NCBI): domain Eukaryota; kingdom Fungi; phylum Glomeromycota; class Glomeromycetes; order Glomerales; family Glomeraceae; genus Funneliformis; species Funneliformis mosseae. The sequence goes on along the minus strand of CAJVPP010001576.1, from coordinate 6,829 downwards.
GTAACGTCTAGTGAAATTTCTGTAATCATAATCAAATGATTAGGTATGTAAGAGGCAGATTTTTTTATGTCTAATAGCTAAAACATAGTATTATTTATATTGGGAAATTTGAAAGTGCAAAAGGCATCATGTTCATATTTGTCAATAAAAGTAATTTTAATAATTAATTGATTTTAATCAATTGGGTGTTTTTCTCTAATGGCAATGATGAATGAGTTGTATTTATTATAGCACAGATCAGTGATTTTTGAGATCTTCATTTAGGGGTTCAATCTAAGGAATTTTTCCATCAGAATGTATGCAAAAAATTTGATAATCTGAGTTGAAGATGCTTCAAAGCTGAGAATCAAAGTGTCTAAAATATTTTCTAATATATTAAAGGACTCGTTAATATTTATAGTTAGTTTTGACGTAGTTATTTCTGATGTTGATGTAATAATTTCAGAATTTTTCCTTTGACAAGATTGTTGGTTAGATTTTCCTTAATAGGATCAACTTCTATTATGTTATTATCTTTTAGAAGAACAGGTGTAATAAATATTTTTAGATATTCTATAATAAGATTGTTATTTAGAGTTTAGGTTATGTTTTATTTTTTTGTTAATTATTTATCAGTAACTGAAAATGCAGAATAACCGCGATTGATATTCTTTTTTTCATTTTTTCTTAGTATTTTTAGTGGATTGTTAAATCAACAAAAAGAGTTTTTTCTCAATTTTCTTTTATATGAGAGATTTTATTTTATTTATACAAAAATTAATGTAGATCATTTTTGTAAATCCTAATTCTATTCCTCTTATTCCTATAATTTTTAATCTCATTCTCTAGTTCTATTCTTTTAATTTCTAATCTTATTCCCTAATCTTATTCCTATAATTCTTAATCTCATTCTCTAATCCTATTTTTATACAGTAAACTCTTGATATAGTGAACTCTTGATATAATAAATTTTTTGAATAAATATAATAAAAATACTCTTGTTATAGCGAATTGACCAATCAAATCTCTTGAAATCTTCACTATAGCCTTAAGCGAAATTGAAGTTTAGGATATAGAGTTCGTTATAATAAGAGTTGACTGTAATTCTTATTCCTATAATTCTTAACTTTTTTGTTTAATATTTTTACTATTTTTCCTAAGTTTCTTTTATTTGATGATTGATTTATCCTTTTTCCTTTGGTAAGTATTTTATCTTTTTCCTTTGGTAAGTAATTTATCCTTTTCTTCAATAAGTAATTTATCTATTTTCCTTTAACTAATAATTTAATCATATTCTGTATCTAGTTTTTTGGTTAAATATTTATCTGTTAGTCTTTTATTTAACTAAATGTTTCTTTAATTTTCCTTTGTAAAGTCACGTGATATTAGTTCTATAAATTCATAACTCTACAACATATATTGCAAATAAGCTTTTCTTTTTTATAAATTAAAATTTACTTATCAGTACTATTAATTTATTATTATATATAAAACTAAACTTTTTAAATATATCATAAGAAACCAAATTCCTTCTAATATTATAATTTAATTTCAAAAAAATAGTTAGATAGACTATGATTTAATAATAAAGAATATAAATTATTTTAATAATATAAGGATTAAAAATAGGTCTCAAAGAAATCTAATAATATTAATATATAATTTTTTAAAGGTAATTTAAAAGAATTAGTAAAAAAAGTTTTATAAATATAATTTTGTTCTTGTAATAATTCTAGTTGGTTGATTATTTATTTACTACTAGATATTGCAATAAATAAATTATTTAAAATAATTTTTGTAAAAAATAATATATTTAAATAACTGATAATGATGCTAAAAATAGCTAAAGAAATTTTCATTATACTAGATTTAGTGATATATATTTGTAAGTTAAAAAGATTAAAAAAATTTTAATAAAAAATTCTAAAGCTTATGAATATTGATTGATTTAAATTTAAATTTAAAATTTTTAATAAAGATAATGTTAATAGTAATAATAATAATAATAACAATAATATTATTATTAATAATAATACTAAAAATAATATTGATGATAATATTGAAGATAATATTAAAAATCATGTTTAATATAATTTATATATTTAATATTAAAAATAAAATTTTTTTAATATTAAAAATTTTTATATATATATTTTATAAAATTAATTTATTAAATTTATTTAAATGTTTATTTTCAAATATTATATTAATTTGAATAACTTATTTTTAAAAATTACTTATTTTAGAAGAAATAAGATAATACTTTATATAAGATAAAAATTATTTAATATTATATTATAAAGATAAAGATAAGCTTTATTAATATAGAAAATAAAAAATACAAGATGTTATTTATATTATATAATAGAATTTCTATGCTAAATAAAACTATTTATACTTTTACTCTAAATATATATATTTTATTATTGATCTCCAATTTCAATATAACCAGAAAAAAAAACGGAAATAACAATAACAACAACAAGTCTAACAAGACTCGCTCTTCTTCCTCTAACAATGACCAACAGCAACGACCTGTTAAGAAACAGTTTATTGAACTTCCTCAAACAACTGAAGCTTCGTCTTCAAAAGATATTACAGAAAATGTCACGTCTTCTGACATGAAACTTGACACAACCGCTCGTTTACGTAGCGACAAAAAAAAAATACCCAAAACTTTCTCATCCTCTCCAAAAGCTCTGATAGATATCGACCAAGCTTTTGACGTTACTAAAAATAGCCTTGATAATAACAAAAATAAAGCAAATAGTATTCACCTTGATCGAGAAATGAAAGCCCCAATCTACTTTACCTACTGCGCCGCTGAACGCTTCTTTCCAGCCAAAACTAATTGAGAAAAACAAAACGAGGTGTGTGATATATTCGCATCACATTACGTCTTTTTCATTGGTACATCAGTACGCACTCACCCTGATGACCCTAACAAAAAAATTGTCCAAATTGGTTTTACCTCGTGCGATGAAGCCAATCATGCAGTCACCCTCAAAATTCCTTGTTTGGACAATAACACGTTTTCACCCCTGATCACCAAATCAGCTGCAAAATACATTCCAGATTTATCGATCAGAATAACTGAGATCCCGATCTCTACTACAGAATCAAACTTAAGATCTACTTTTTCCTTTTTTAGGAAGATCACCAAATGTACGATGTTTACCAAAAACTTATAGCAACAAGCTACTATTACCTTTGAAGAAAATACAGACATGACCACCCTGAATAAACTTAACAGCTACTTCATCCTAAAAGACCTTGTCTGAGTTCATCCTTGTACAATGTCAAATGAAGATATCAGGAAAAAATCACAATTTTCCCTTAAACTCACGAACCTACCTCTCGACACCAACGCCGTCACCTTATCTCGATCGGTAATGCAATTGAGGCTATAGCTTGGGTCATCCCTAAATCACGTGCCAACTACCGCAACCTTCAATATGCTATCTTCTACTTCAAAAACAAAGAGACAATGGATACTGCTAAAAATGAAGAGACTTTCTATCTTGATAGAAAAAGACTGATCTGGGCCGACCTGAATTCAAAGCTTTGCTTCATTTGCTAAACACCTGGTCACCAATCGCAAAATTGTCATAAAAAAAGATCATCCCCTGGAGACCGGCAAATACAACAACTTTACCAAAGATTCCAACCGGCACAATTCCGCAACTATCAGGCTCCTATCAACAAACCCAAACCATCTAATCTTGACAAATCGACACCATATACAACGAATCAAACCAACAATGTCACATCAAACCAAAATAATAACTTGAAAAATCCAAATACAATTCCTAAACCGATAAATGTTACTCCTAAACAGCCAATTAACAAACCAAATCCCCCTCCTATTTTTCAGTCTAACAAACCCAAGCAACCATTTAACAACAAGGGTGAGGAAACCCTAGATGCAAGTATCCATGCTCATAGCTCTTGGGCGGACGACTATGAACACAATTATAATTACCGCAGTCCTAAAGACAACAACAATCAAAATGAACAACCTGATATGCTTACCAAAATTTCAAACCAACTTGAAACTATCGCAGGCCAGTTAGCCAAGATGGATCGTAACATACACTGCACCATTGAAAGAGTTGTAACTATTGAATCAATTCTTAATATTGATACACTTTTACCCCACTAGGCTGAACTACTGAATAAACACTTTAATGAAGATGGCATAGAAACTGAAGAAGAACATGAATTTGTAGTTGGCCTAAACATCAAAAATAATATAGTTAAAAAACAAGCTATTGAAATCGTTCACCTTAAAGAAGAAAACGCCCTATTAAAAACTAGTTTGGAAGACAACTTCTTCAAATTAAACAACGCAAGTTTGACCATCGCGAACATGCAACGTCTTCTTCAAACTCAACTCAAAATTGATCCCAATGCATTTATTGATATAGCTGAGGTGACCCCACCCTCCAGCTATACCAAAGATGTGAATGGAATTTTCGCCCCGCCCTTACCTAAATACCTTTAATGATTAGTACAATAAAGAATAATAATAGAGCTAGCCCTAGTAGTTCAACTAACACGAATACAATTAATTCTTTTAATAACAAACTAGAAAACCCTTCGATTAATAATTTTCCTCATATTAATATCGCAACTCACAATGTTCGTTTATTTCTACAATCGCACAAACAACAAGCATTAATTAACCACTATAATTTTGACAAATTAGACATTATCGGCATTCAAGAAACAAATTTCAAGTCAAGCAATGACGTCCTCAGTTTTAATAACTCGACCTCGTCTCAATATATTTTCTTTTTTAACTTCGAAGATACCCAAACATCTGGTACAGGTGTCAGACTTTAAATCAACAAACATCTTGCTGATCACATTTATAAACATAATGGAAAATATGATCACATAATTTTCGTAGACTTCCAATTTCGAAATAAGTTTCGTATCCGCCTTATCAACTGCTACATTTCAAGTTTAAACAAAATCCTGCGTAAACAAACATACAACGACACCATCAAACTGATCGCTGAAGCAAAAGGCTTAAATATGAAAATAATCTTATTAGGAGATTTTAACGCAGTGCCCGATAGACCCAGCAACATGTCTCATGCTAACTTGTTCTTTTCACAGTTAGACGAATTACAGCTCTTTAACGTTTTTGACCTGATTCATGATAATGCCAACCAATTTTTCCCTCCTTTTTCCACTCAGCTAAATACCAACCAACGAGAATTGATCATATTTACTGCTTTTCGCTTGTAGCTGCAGGTATTAATTTTACTGATACAACCGCAGTTGACTCACATATCTCAGATCATTCGATTGTTTTCACCAACATAAGTATCGCTGAAATTAACGTATCAGCTAAAATCAAAAATCAAATTAAGAAGAAAGCTTACTAATTCGACCAAATGAATAACAAATCCTAGGCTAAATTCTCTAAACAAGTTGACGCTTACGTTAATAGCTGCCAACTAACTAACCTTTTTCCAGAAAAATTGCAATCAAAAAATGCTTTGAATTTCTTTTGGGACCTTATCTAAGGATGCATCATCAAAGCTGCAGACAAATGTATACCTATACGACATTCTTCAGCCCATTCAAGAGACTTACGTCCTCGCCTATTGAAAAATATGTACAAACAACTGGTAGCCGTCCAGAAATTACAATGTCTTACCAAACAAGGCCTCCGCATATATGCTGTTCTGAAAAATTGGATGACCATTTATCAACAAGCATTTCTACTGATCCTACACTATCAACTTCCTTAGCCTACCGTTAAGATTGGTAAAGTCTGTCCTGGTCTGGTCCTAGTCCTGGGACCCATAAGTCTTTTTTTACAAACCTACAAACTGGATCCGCATATAATAAGTCCTAGGACTTAGGTCTGACCAGGTTCGGTCTCAGGACTTGGTCCTAAGACTTAAGTCCAACCAGTTTTTTTTTTATCCAATTAAACGTTGCTAAGAGTTTTATCGTATTTTATCATATTACATAGTTACACAATTCGATCACTGATCCACTAAATCATTAGAAGTTTATTGAATGATACATACATATATAAATCGCAAATATTTCACATTTTGTCGTACTACACCCAAATCCTTCCACAATAAAAACACCTCGCTACCAGATATTTTTTTCGTATCAAAAGGTAAAGTTTCTTTTTTTTGTTTTTTTTTAATTACTATAATTTGCTCATTATCAATCCAACTTTTGATAACGATACTCTTGTGTTTTGGTAGCACCCAAATCCTTTCCGTTTAGATAGAAACGAACGCAACCAAACATAATAGAAACCTAACCACATTATGCCAGGATAATTTTTTCATATCAAAAAATCAAAAAAGGTAAAACTTTTTTTTTCTTTTTGTTTTTGTTTTTTTTTTGCTTTTGTTTTTTCAATTACTAACTACTATTTCCTTCAATTTGCTCACCAATTTTATTATCGATCCAACTTTTTGTACATAATGATGCCCTTGCGGTTTCTGAATGTAATCGATTTCGAGTCTTACTAATGGTATTGCCTGCAACGGAGAAAGCTTATTCACAAGCTACACTTGTTGCTTGTATTGCTAAATGATCCCTAGCAATCAATGAAAGTATTGGAAATTCGTTAGAATGAGCCCGCTACCAAAGAAGCGGATCCACATTTTCATCTTGTGGTAGGGCCAAGTATCGTTCTATTTCTGCAAATTTAGAATTAGAACTAGTTGAAGTTTATGTGGCTTGGATTCCTAAATGATGTTTCTTCAGTTAATGAAAATAATTTCGTGGTGATGTAGAATTTTGAGGGAAAATTTGAGATTGTAATCTTTGTGTAGAATATAAAGAAAATTGGTTTTGTAAGGCATTA
>CAJVPP010001575.1:0-19131 GCA_910592005.1 Funneliformis mosseae | reverse complement strand
GCCTAAAATTTATATGATTAGTAGATTATGATCAAAAGATATTAACTGATAAAAATTTTTTTATTATATCATGTCCTCTTCTCCTTTAAAGTGAAATGCTGCACTGTTAACAAATAATGAAAAATTAATGATAATTAACCTTTATAATTATTTCTCTGGAGTTAGTTCTGTAGGAAGAGACCATCAGAAGCTTACATTACGCAAGCAAGTTGCTGAGGTATTGAGCATTTCTAAGTATACAGTTAGGAAGGTAATATTTGATTGGAAAAAACATAATGACAGTACTTTTACACTACATAAAACTCTTAAAAGACTGAAATTTCAATCCAATGAAAATATTTCAGAACTTTTGCATGTGAAAATTTTTAAATGCTAACAAAATGGTTGAACAAATTTTTACACCTATTTTATATTAATATCTTTCTGAATAAGAATATACATTTTCTAAATGACAGCTTCTTCAGCTATTATATCATTTGGAATATTATTATGGTTAAGGAGAATAAAGAAATATTCTTCATGAATCTTCAAATAATATTGCATTTCATTGTCATTATCTTCAATTTTGTTTTGCTAATTTGGAAGGTAATAATGATGTTTCATGTCATCCAGAAGTTTTTCTTGATGAGTTATATTGCTATTTACATCATATTTCTTGCAATACATGGATTCCTCATCAAGGTGTTATTTTAATACCTGGACATAGTCTATTAGTAGTAATTTTTGGAGCAATTATTGTATTCCAAAATGGATCTTCTAATAAACTAGCAGTGAACTTGTTCCAAACTCTGTTCATATTTGGGATCTAATAATTAAACCTTCAGAAAGTCGAGAACAAAAAAGAAATAATATTGAATAATGGGATGATATTTCTGAAGTCATCAAAGGTGCTAACATTGTTTCTAATTAAGTGAATTATCATGAAAACTTTAATACAGAAATTTTTAAAAACCTTTTTTGACACTTTGTAAAACACTTTATAAAAAGTATGGGCCAGTAAACATTCACATAGATGGAGCAAGATATCATAAACGACGAGCTGAAAGCATTCCAACTTCAAGCACAAAAAAAAAAGAAATAGCTGACTGGTTAACCACTCATAATATTGCTTTTTCTAATGAATTATGAAGATCAGAACTTTTGGAGCTTGTTAAAGTATACAAAGAAAAGGTGCTATTTTCTTGTGTTAATATAGCAGAACAATACAATCATCAAGTTTTTTTTACCCTCCCTATCACTGTGAACTTCAGCCAATTGAAGGTATTTGGGCTGTTGTAAAGGGTGAAGTTGCAAAGTCAGATCCACATCCAAACCTTTTATCCATTCGAAATACACTTCTAAGTGTATTTAAATAAAAATTAATTCAAAAGTTGTAGTTGAGTTTTGGAAAAAAGTGCTTAAAATCGCTAAGGAATATTTTGAGTCTGATGAAGATGTACAATTAATTGATGATGAGCCTGATTACTATGATGATTCTGATTATGATGCCTAATATTCATATTTTTATATTTTTGAATATGTACTGATAAAATTTAAATAAGAAAAAAAAAGAAGTTTATTAATGATTTTTTGAGATATATATCTTTTTGCATCAGACCATACTGTATTTGAAAATAGAATTTGATAATATTATTATTGATTTAGACATTAATGTTGAATTATATCTTTCAAGTTAATATTTATTAAAATAAAGAGAAAAGAGTAAAATTTGATATTTGTAAATCTAAAAATTCATATTAGAAATGATACAATAAAACCAGTGATTCAATTTAAATAAATAGGCTCATATAAAATGTTGCTAATATATAATTTACAAGAAAAGTTTAAGATTTAATGCTATGTAATTTATTGATAATTTCATTAAAGTAAAGTTTCAAAATTTATTTGCAATTATGACACAACTTTGTCCTGAAATTTAGGATAAAATAACCTAATTTAAGATTATGTGAAAGCTTATAATATCTTTACTCCACCAAGAAACTTTAAAATTAAAGATACTGTATGTAGAAGGCTAAAGGTTTAGGAAATAATATAGGATTTATTCGATTTGGCAGGATAGTTATTAGACATTGAGTTTTTTAAAGATCTAGGTTTGATAATCACTAAGGAATCGGGTAAATTTGGTAAACTAGTTATTTTAGTTTTATAACAACTGAGTACCATTAAGGAGTTGGGTAAAGTTGGTAATATAGTTAATTGAGTATCAGAGCAGTGAAGTTCCGTTAAGGAGTTTGGTAAAGTTGGTAGAATAGTTATTGGAGTATTAGAGCAATAAAATTCCATTAAGGAGTTGGGTAATTTTGGTAAGCTAGTTATTTTAGTGCTATAACACCTGATTTTTTTTAAGGAGTTGGGTAATGTTGGTAGGATAGTTATTTTAGTATTAGAGCAATTTAGATAAGTTAAGGAGTTGGGTAAACTTGGTAGGATAGTTATTGGAGTATAAAAGCACTTAAGTTCCACTAAAGAGTTAGGTAAAGTTGGTAAACTATTTATTTTAGTGCCAGAACACCTGAGTATTGTTAAGGAGTTGGGTAATGTTAGTAAGCATGTTATTGGCGTAAAATTACATTCGAGTTCAGTTAAGGAGTTGAGTAAGGTTGGTAAACTAGTAATATTAGTATCATTGCAAAAGAGTTTGGTTAAATTGCGATATCTTTGTAATCCTCTTAAAGAGTATAATATGTCGTTCTTATTATGTTCCGTAATCGTTAAATTAACAGTAGTATCATCGAATACTTCTATTTTCATCTGATCAAGTGAATTATTACTGGATAAAGCATTAGCACTTTTCGAAGAATGGTATTGTGATATTTGAAGGCTTGCATCATCAACAATATTATTCATTAGTGTGTTTTCTTTCACGCTAAGTTTTGAAATATTTGAATTTAATTGATCAACTACTTGAAACATGTCCAGACGATTATCTGGCTCAATATCCCAGCACTCTAAAATCATATAAAAATTTAATGACCGTGAACATAAAATTTAGTTACTTAAATAGATAATATATTTACCACTATAAATGTTCACATAATCTTCAGGTGTACCAGGAATGATCTTTTCTCTAAGTCCTCCTAAAATTTCGATAGCCAAACTTAAATCGTATTCTTCATCAAAAAAAGGAGGATGACCACTTGATATTACCCATAAAAGAACGCCAACACTATAAACGTCGCTCTTTTCATTTAATTTAAATGGTGGTGTATTGCCAATTCTTCGTCTGTTTAAAAATTTTGGGTCAATGTAAGGAATTACTTCAAAAAATTTTGATTGATTAGTTAATGCATCAATTTTTTTCGATAATCCAAAGTCGGCTAATTTAATAACACCTTGATGAATTAGTACATTGCCGGAATGCTATTATGCATTAAAAAAAATATTAGTTATTAAACAGTAATATTTAGAAGAAAATTTAGATTATGTAAGATTACCAAATCACGATGCACAATTCCTTCGTTATGTAAACACGATACAGCACAAGCAAACTGGGATGCCAAGTTGTATTTATCTCCCCAAGATAGCTTATCAAAATTACCCTTCAAATAGTTTTTAAGCGAACCTCCGTCAGCATATTCCATTACTAACCAATATTGTTTCAATTGATTTTCTAATTTTTTTTTTAAAAAAATATACTTAAATTAAAATAAATGCAAAAGTCAATCAATATATAATTTAAGATTCTATACCTTGATTTGATGATGTAATTCCCAAAAAAACGAATAATATTGCTATGAAAATCAACTTCCCGTTGAAGTTCAAGCTAGTGTTATGAGAATATAAATTTTAGCTTGACTTATTTACAAAAGGATTTTATACTAAATAGACCGAAATGAACCGAAATTCATTCTTTGTTTGTAATTACCTCTTGAACAAGATTTTTAACAGTGGCATTGCTAAAGTTATGAAACGATTTTAACGCGAGGTATTGCTTTGAACTTTTCCAATTAGCACGATAGACAATTCCAAAGCCGCCGGTACCAATCTCTTGAAGATTACTAAATTGTTTATATTCGTAGTATTTGATACTTTTTTTGAGATTGATTCTTCAATCCAATTAATCCATTCATTATAATTCATGGTAGCTTGCATGTTGATTTATATAAATATGTATAGAATTAAAATTCTTGGGAGAAAAGGAAAAAATTTCATTTAGTAGATCATTTATCATTTGATCATGCATTTAATATGTACAGCACGAGATCTACAACTACAAGGAGAACATTAATATATTATTGATCAGGTATTGTCGATCATTTGAAATTAAAGCATCGAAAACACCCGAAAATAATTTATTTATTAAAAATACTGCTTAAAAAATGAAGCAATACTCTTTCCAAGTTCCTGTCTAAAAACTAAAGATCTAAATAATAAAATAGAAACAAAAAAAGTAATAAACTTAATAAAATAAAATAAAAAGTATTACTTATTACAATGGTGAAAATCTCTAGAATTTCTAGGATCTTGGAATCGGAATCTGTTTTTAGGAATCGGTTTATAATCTTTAGCAAAAAAATGCTTAGCATTTGACAGATCAGATCATATTTTTACATTTTCATCACGAAGTTGACCTAACATTTACCTTATATTTTATTAAGCACAATCATCTGATAAGCATTTAAAATTTGCATTTACCGAATGCTTAATGCTTTACCATGTTTAAAAGAAGCATTTATTTATTACTGTAATATAATACAAACTAGTCAATGGAAACCGTTGGAAAGTCCGGAGCGATAAATATGGTGTAAATAAAATGATCACAAATGATTTAATCGATTAGCAAAAAGGTATAAAATCACGTGCATAACAGACTGCATCGACTCAAACAACAAGCGGGTGGACAGACTGACTAATTTATTAAGTTGCATAGTATTTGATAGTCTTTCGATTACGTTCCGGACTAATAAAATACTAATTATAATGCTTGTAACTGCTATTTTAAAATATACTTAAAAAGTGCTTTGATTTAATATTTATAAATTATTCTAAAAAAAAAAAAAAAATACTAATTAAGCGTCTGAATTTATTATTTAAAAAGCATTTAATTATTAAGTATTTGTTTAATAATATTTAATATAATTATTTACGAAAAATTTCTGGGTTATAAAATTTTGGTATACAGTAATATGCACTATATTTGCAATTGATGCAATAGGAATTAAAGTATGATATTCGACATGTTTAATAATAGCACATTTATAAAAATATTTCTTTTGAATATCATCTGGATATGCAAATTCAAACTAATAAACAAGTGCAAGATCAATATTCTGCTGATCCAGTTTTTTTGAATTAAGCCAAAGAATAAGAAAAACCTAATATTAAATTATTATAATAAGTATTTAATAAAATTATTAGTTCATATTAATATACTGTAATACCTTCGCATAATATAGACCGGTATGATTATGCAGATCAGTAATTTTTGTGAAATTTGACGTCGTATTGTATCATACTGGTCCTATAAAATAATTATATAACCAATCCAATACAATGATGGTATAGACTGATTTTATAAATTCGTACTGTACCATACTAGTCCTATAATTAAGCCCTATTATAGGACCAGTACGGTATGATACGATGTTAAATTTCGCATTTTTGTATTTTTTTTTATTTCCCCAGGTTTTTTTTTTTTTTATATAATAATTATTTTTTTCCCAGTATATATATATTTTTTATTAAATGATTTTTTTTTTAATTAATTTTATTCCCCTTCTACCAGACTTTTTATTTTATTTTATATTTTTTTTTAATCTATTTTTTTATTATTTTTATTCCCCTCACTGGATTTTATTTTTTTTAATCCTGTTTCCTTTTTTTTATTATTTTTTATTTTTATTTAATTTTGTATTTCATTTGTTTTTTTTTATTTTTTTTATTTTTACTTTTTTTCTTTCATTTTGTTGTTTTTTTATAATTTTTTCTTTTTCATTCATATATTTTTTTCTTTTTTTTAGTTTTTTCTTTTCTTATTAATTTTTATTTTTTATTTCATTTCTATACTTTTGTTTTCATTTTATTTATTTGATTTTTTCATATTTTTTTGCAATTCAATACTTTTATTATCATTTTATTTATTTAATATTTTCTTTTTTTATTTATTTTAGATTATTTTCTTTTTCATTTTTTTCAAAAAAATAAAATAAAAGAATAAAAAAAATAAAAATAAAAATAAAAATGTTTTTCATAAATATGGTATTTAATTAGTAAAATGTGATATAATAATTTTTTTTAAAATAGTAAATCTATTCATTATATCAAAATTTGTTGTATTTATAAAATAAGTAATAAATAAAAAAATTTTACAAAATTTCATTGCGTGCCATATTGTACTAGTCTTATAATAGGATTTAGTTATTATAGGACTAGTATAATATAATATAAATTTTATAAAATCAGTTTATATTATTATACTAGATTGGTTATATAATTATTATAGGACTAGTACAATATATTATAATATCAAATTTCACAAAATTACTGATTTGTATAATAGTACTGTACTAGTCTAGCGAATAGTATTATATCAGTTTTCTATATACTCATTATCTATTAAGTAATAATCATCATATTCTAATTCATCCATTTTAATACAGACTTCTAAATAAGCATTTTGTCTATAATAATTAGATATTGCATGAATAATTATTTTATAATCATTATCCAAATATGTAAATTCAAACAATTTTATTTAAATAAATTCATTAGCAATTTTTTGTAATGACCATTTTTCAATATTTTGAAGATAATTATTAATAGTTAATTTAAGTTTTTAAATACATTATTCATAAACTATATGTAATATTTTATGTATTTTCTAGTTAATTTATAAATTGACTCTGAACAGATTAGTTCAGGTCAGGTCAATCAAGTTATCTGAACTAAAGCTTTGAATGGTTCAGATTAATCTGAAGATTTTTCAGATTAGTTTGGTTTAGATCAGTTTCAGATTGCATAAAAATCAATCTGAAAATTTTTGATTTAGTTCAGATTTTTTCAGATTATAATTCTAATCTGAACTGAAAAAAATCTGAATTGAACTGATAATTTTAGATTAATCTGAAAGTTTGATTTGATTATATGCGAAACTTTTAGAGGATCACAAAAATTTAGCGAAACTCTTAAAGAATCACAATATTTTGCAGTTTCTCTTTGAATTTCGCAAAAAAATTGCAAAAACCTTAGAGAATCACAATTTTTTGCGATTTTTCTTAGAATTTCACAAACTTATCATGAAACTTTTAGAGAGTCATAAAAAATTGAGATTTATTTTCAAATTTTGCAAAAAAATCGTGAAACTCTTGGAGAATCATAATTTTTGTGATTTTTCTTAGTATTTCACAAAAAATATTGCAAAATTCTTGGAGAGTCACAAAAAATTGCAATTTCTCTTCAAATTTTGCAAATTTCAAAGAGAAATTTATGATTTTTTATGATTCTCCTAGAGTTTCACATATAAATTGCAGATTTCTTATATAATCGAACTGTAATTTCAGATTAATCCAAAAATTCCAGTTCAGTTCAGATTTTACCGGTCTGTGATTCAGTTCAGATTCAGATTAGCATTTTTATAATTAATAATCTGAACTGAACCAAACTAAAATTTTCAGTTCAGATACAGATTGTTATTTAATTCAGACTGAACTTAACTATTTGAAGCTTTAATCTAAACTGAAAAGATCAGGTTAGATCAAAAATCTGATCTAATTTAAATTTTCATTTGATCTGATCTAACCTAATCTAATGAGATCAAATTATTCAAGAATAATAATTAACTATCATTTAAAAAGAATGATAATAAATAGTTCTAATAGAATGATAAAATTATCATTTTTGAATAATAATGAATTATTTTAATTAAACAATAAAACATTATTTTTAAACAATAAAATCATCATTCTAATTAAATGATAAATCATCATTTTTGAATAATAAAATTATCACTCAAGAATAATAATTTAATCGTTTTAATAGAATGTTAAAATATCATTTAAGAATAATAAACTATCACTTATAAATAATGCTAAATCATTCTAATTTAATGATAAAATATTATTCAGGAATGATAAAACTATCATTCTTAAACAATAAATCTATCATTTAAAAATGATAATAAATTATTCTAATTGAATGATAAATCTATTTCTTAAGAATAATAATGAATTATTTTAATTGAATGATAAAACTATTATTTATGAATGATAAATATTATTTAAAAATGATTATTAGTTAATCTGAATTTTATTAGATCAGGTCAACTTATTGACCTAACCTGACATTAATTTGAAAATTTACTGATATGATTGGATTTTCAGATCAGGTCAGATTAAGTAAATAGATTGATCTAACCTGATTCAGAACTTTAAAATTAATTAATTATATGTTGTTTTATTTTTTTAGTAGTTTTTTTTGATGTAATTATATGGTAAATACTTTTATTATAAGATTGTAATTAAAATTTTGATATAATTAATGTAAATATATTTTGATAGCACTAATTGAAATAGTCCAAATCAGCTAAAAATTGGATAGCTGATTTTAGGCTGATTTTGATACTATTTATGACCGATTTGCCATATTTTCTGATTGGTACAAACAGGTACTGATAGACGCTGATCGACCCCAATCGGATATGGCCATTCGAAACTTAAATTCAACTATAAATCAGCCTAAAACTGGTCATAATTCAGTAACAATTTAGATGCCGATAAATACTGATCAACATGGTCATTCAGCCTAAATTGATCTTAATTCAGTATCATTCAGCATTAATTCAAAACTTAAATAATATAAATCAGCTTAAAATTGACCTCAATTCAGCATCATTCGGCATTAATTCAGAACTTAAATAACCATAAATCAGCCTAAAATTGGCCTCAATTTAGTATTTATTTAGTCAAATAAGTATATAAAATCGATATATTATATTTATTAAATTTATTAAATATTATAATTTTATTAATAATAAAACCTAATATAATTCGCAAAAATATAATATAAATATTACCAAAACTCATTAATTAATTTCCTATCTAAAAATATAAGTAAAAAATGGAAAAACTATGTAAAATAATAAAAATATAATCCATTTTCCTTCCAAAATCCCCTTAAATCATCCTAAATATTCATTATAGTAATATTGCCATTCTCGAAAAAAAAGAATGAAAAATCAGAAAAATTACAAAAATTTAACTTAAATTTCGTCTGATTTTGATAGTTGAAAGCATATTTCTATTATAAAAAGTAAAAAAATCAGAAAAATTCAATATAATTTTCGTCTGATTTGATAGTTAAAGGCATGTTTCTATTATAAAAAGCAAAAAAATCAGAAAAATTCAACTTAAGTTTCGTCTGATTTGATAATTAAAGGCATGTTTCTATTATAAAAAGTAAAAAAATCAGAAAAATTCAACTTAAGTTTCATCTGATTTGATGGTTGAAGGCATATTTCTATTATAAAAAGCAAAAAAATCAGAAAAATTCAACTTAAGTTTCGTCCGATTTGATGGTTAAAGGCATGTTTCTATTATAAAAAATAAAAAAAATCAGCTTATTTTTGAAAAGTTGACTAAAATACAGCTTTTTCTTCGTCTGATTTTGATAGTTGAAGGTGAAAATTGACTAAAATTTAACTTAAAGTCTTTTTGTTCTTGGGGAGATTTTTTTTCAGGATTTTGGTGGAATGTAAAAAGAGAAAATTTGGAAATGATTGAAATTATCTTTTTAAAAAGTTAAAAAATTAAGTTTATTTATATAAATATTCCTATATACCAGAAATAAACTCAAATAGTACATATTAAATCAATATTATTTTAGCAATCGGTTAAATCTAAAAGTTCGGTTCTTAGGAACAATAAATAATAATACTATCGTTCCTAAGGAATGATAATACCATCATCCCTAAGGAACGATAAAACTATCGTGCCTTAGAAACGATAAATGTATCGTACTTAAGGAACGATAAAATCATCATTCCTTAGGTATGATAATACCATCGTCCTTAAGAAATGATAAATGCATCGTACCTTAAGAACGAAAATACCATCGTCCCTAAGGAATGATAAATGCATCGTACCTTAGGAACGATAATACCATCGTCTCTAAGGAACTATAAATGCATCGTACCTTAGGAATGATAATACCATTGTCCTTAAGGAATGATAAAACCATCTCTAAGGAATGATAAATGCATCATACCTTAGGAATAATAATACCATCGTCTCTAAGGAACGATAATACCATAGTCTCTAAGGAACGATAATACTATTGTCTCTAAGGAACAATAATATCATCATCCCTAAGGAACGATAAATGCATTATCCCTAAGAAACGATAATACCATCGTCCCTAAGGAACAATAAATGCATCGTCCCTAAGGAACAATAAATGCATCGTACCTTAGGAACGATAATACCATCATCCCTAAGGAACAATAAATGTATTGTACCTTAAGAACAATAAATGCATTATACCTTAGAAACAATAATACCATCGTCCCTAAGGAATAATAAATGCATTATACCTTAGGAACAATAATACCATCGTCCCTAAGGAACGATAAATGTATCATACCTTATGAATAATAATACTATCGTCCCTAAGGAACGATAATACCATCGTATCTTAAGAATGATAAATGCATTGTACCTTAGAATGATAATACTATCGTCTCTAAGGAATAGTGCAACCATTCCAATCGGACGTCAATCAGTTATAAATAAGATAGGTTAAATTTTAATATATACCAATCGGCTATAAGTATGCCAATTGGCTATAAATAAGATAGGTTGAATTTTGGTTGATTCTTGGCCAATTTCTGATGTATGCTAATCGGCTAGGCTGATTTTTGATAATTTGCCAATTTTAGACTAATTTTAGGCTGATTTAGGCTGATTTTAGACCGATTTTCACATGTCCGATTTTTTTGATTTCGACTAGTGTAGTGTATAATAGCTTACATTTATATATTAATTTGATATTTATTTATCATATTATATAGTTATTTCATATTAGATTTATGTAATAATTCATATATTTTACTTTTTAATTTATTAATAATATCAACTATAAAATTTGATTTGATAGAGAAAATTTTGACATAAGATTAATAAATAAATTACTTTATATAATAACAGATTCTTTAATAGAAAAATAAATTAGCATTAAAAGAAATTATTATTATTAGTAAACTTACCTCAATTTCATAAAAATCTGATTCTGTTTATTTTTGTTAATAGCTTCATATATATATATATTAATTTATAATAAAAAAAGGTTATACAAATTCTTATTAATATTTTTATATAATATCAGTTCATTTAAAATAAATAGCATAATTTTCATTAAATTATAATATTCAGATGTAATTAAATGATTTAATCTTTCAATTCTATTTTTAAAAGAATTTAAGATAAATGTTCTTTAAAAATTCTTATTGAATTATTACTATAATTAGATTTCAATAATTCTACCAGTCATAAGGTTTAAGGCTAAATTGCAGATCAAAAATAGTCAACAAAAGCAGAAAAATCAATATGATAAGAAAATCAAAATGAGATCTCAATTTAAAATAGGAAATAAAGTCCTATACTATAATGTAACAAATGAAATAAGAAGATCTGAAAATTAGATCCAAAATGAAAAGAACCCTATTATATCTATGATATTTTGATAAATGGGTCTTATAAGTTGTATAAAATAGAAAGATAAATTTTGCCAGTAAATACACAATTAATAAAAGCTTATTATAAAGATTAGATTAGTTTTTTTTCTTTTATCTGATCATTATTTTTTTTATTTATTTTTATATATATACTCTTTTAATACATAAAGTTGTAAAGTAAAATTTTTTTACAATATCTAAAATTATTAATTCTCAATGAATACAACCTTTATATAAAGATTTAGAATAAAACTCTTTTCTTGAAATTCCCTTCAGAATACTCTTTAATAATGATATAACCTTACAACAAAAGTTCAAAATACATATCGAGTATTATTAAAAGCATGTAAAATAAGAGATTGTATACTTATTCTTTTAAATACCTATTACTTAAAATAACTCTTAAAGACTAAATCAACTAATCCTTCTGAAAGAATAATATTGAAAAATATGATAACTATTTATTATCGATTAGAAGTTACCAGAATCTATTATTTGTTTGAGTTTTTAGGAGTAGAACAAATTCAATGAATTCAAATTATCAATTTTATAACTATATAATAACTTAAAGCTTTTGAATTCAGAACTTTAGTTAATTATGCTCACTAACATTCTATCAAAAATGAGAAAGAAACTGATAAATTTCTCTCAGAGTTTAAAAATTAGGAGGGAAGAATTATTAGCTGCAAATTATATTACGTTTTAAATGATCTTCAACTGCGCCAAATATTATACATATTAAACATGTAATACATATATCATTTGATCAACTTTGTAATATATGTATTGAGTAGTTTACCTTTTAATATAAATAAATATTATATAGTCTACGTTTTATTATTTATATTATTTTCATTATATATACTTTCAAAAGCGTAACATAATAATAGCTAACAATTTCATATAAATAGATCTGTAATTTGATCTTGAATTGATAGAGTTTGATCAAACAATTTTCTGAATAACTCTTAAGACTAGACTTATAACTCTACAGTTAATAAAGTTACTATTTTACACTTTCAATCTTCTTCTTATCTTCATCATAGGATTGATTATGATAACCTACTACACAAGTAAATCTTGTTAATAAATTATTTTGTTTTTTAATCATTAATTTCTCTTAGAAAAGGTCTTTAAGATAATTTTGATATTAAGTTCATTAGTTTTGTTAACTTGGTTTTAGGACGATTCTAGGTCTAACAATGTATTTATTTAAGTTAAAAGGTCAGGTCATCTTTATTGATGATTTATGTTTAATGTTATTAACAAAGTTATAGTTTTTATGTTGTTAAGA
The DNA here is from genome assembly GCA_910592005.1 of Funneliformis mosseae. Lineage (NCBI taxonomy): Eukaryota > Fungi > Glomeromycota > Glomeromycetes > Glomerales > Glomeraceae > Funneliformis > Funneliformis mosseae. The sequence continues at coordinate 6,172 of CAJVPP010001575.1, read as the reverse complement.
TTATACTTTATTAATTGTATGATAGAAACTGGTCTCTTTTGTTAAGGTGACAATACAGGATATTTATATAAAATATAATTATAAGAAAGAGATATTAAATAAAATAGAGAAAATAAAAATAAATATAAAATAAAAAATAAATATAAAATAGAAAATAAATATAAAATAATATAATAAATATAATAAATATCACAATAATAGCCGTGATAGCATGAAATCAGTGAAAATGATGATCACAGTTTTTATGGTGATCATTGGTGAAATTAGTTAACGCAGTCATTTAGTAATGTATACTACGTCAAACCTGAAATATTAACTTTATAATGAGTTATAATTAATATTAAAGTTTTACCTTCGATTATCTGATAATAAATTTAATACTATAAATTTTCGGATAAAAAATTTTACAAGATGTGACGTTCAAAACTTTCTATTTTTGTGAATTGATTATTAATCTTAGGAAATAGGGAATCAACCTAAATTTCTTAAGTATTCGAAAGAATCAAAGTTTTGCTCACTCTGAATCCAGTAAAATTTTTGAAATCTTCCTTTTGCTCTTAGCTTTTTTTACCACGAAATCATAGCATAAGCCGTTGTCATCATCTTCGTCATCATTTTCTTCATTCGAGATTATTTGCCTATTTTTACTTTCAAATTCATGTTCACTCATTAAATTTGACGGTCAGTCAATTTTGTGAGGTATCTGAAAAAATCAATTACATTATAAGTTTGTCATTCTTCTTCCTAGAAGATGGAGCCAGTTAATTTGTAACTGGTAATTAACCTGTTAAAGATTTTTAACTAGCGGTTAAAATAGGTGAATTTAACTTTGGCAAAATATATAGAACTTGCTTAAGTTAAGTTAATTAATTGGGTACCAAATATTTTAACCGGATATTAACTTTTTAGGCCAGTTTCAACCTCTATCTACTTCTTTCTAAATGAAGATGCAAAATTATCATAATAACCATCTTCGCTTTAATGAATGACTAAAATAAGAGGATTCGCCATTTCGTTCTTTTCAATAGATAACACTTGTTGAAGATAAATTTCTGGACGGAGAGAAGGAATAAATTCACATGACGAATTATCAGCAGACGATAAAACCAATCTGGTAAAATATATATATTAACCATACTATTTAAAATACAGTAGACAATATCACATAATTAAAAGAGTAAGGACTTACTTTTTTTGATAATATCCTTTATGTGCAAAAACATTGCAATTAGTTCATTGCAACTATAACGTCCTACAAACTGAATTGAATAGGAATTCAACTTTTTGTAATTTATCTTTGAGATGGACTTGAAGCTATTTGAAAAATTTGAAATACAGTAGAAAAATAGATTCTTTACCAAGTCCAAATCCAGCAGTCGATAAAGGACAAGTATAAATTCACACAAATCATTCTGGTTTCTGTATCCAATTGTAGTTTGGTTTCATTTATCGGGGATGCTTCTATCCATTGAAAATGCCCAAAGCAAGGACGCAAATTTTCTAAATTTAAATTTAAAGAAGAGTTGAGACACTAGTATCAATCATTAAGCAAATTACTTTAATGCATCAGAATGAACATGATGCATTTATTCATTTGGGTTTCCATCCTGAATAAATTTGAGGATAAGAGTTTAAAATTAATTTTTAATGAAATATGCATTATTGATTAGCATCGATCTTGAAACAATGCACATCAAACAAAAATAATTTTATGAACTTAAATAATCTTTAGTGTAATTATCTTATACAAAGTATTCATTATTTCAATGCAAATAGCTTCTGAGATCTTGGAAAGTCTTTTGAATTCTTTTCTGGATTAAGTATTTTTGATTAATATGTAATTGTTTGTTTGAAGTAAGCAATGCATTCCTAACCAAGTAAAGTTAGATTTGAACCAACTGTAAATTAACTAATAAATAATTGGTATTGTCACTTGGTATTGCACTTGATTAAATACAAGTATATAAAAAAATATTCCAATTCTGATTCAGATCACCCGCATGTTTTTATGTAATTTATAGTTTCCATTTTTGAGATTATTTATTTTCGATTGGTCACAGATTTCCATTCTTTCCGCCAATTCTTCATTTCTTCACGACATCAGTACCTTGAATTTCTTAAAAAAAAAAATTTTATGCAAATTACTTATTTAATTTCTAACCAAGACCATAGTCAGAATAGATATCAAGTCAAGATGGAAATATGTTGTCACGTTCGATGCAGGTAAGCGTTATTTGGAGCAATGACATCCTGCATTTTTTATTTTAAAAAAATTTTTCAATATTTTTTTTTCGTAAATTAGCAACACTAAAGGTTATAAATTTTACAAAATACATAACATCGAGAATTTATTAACTCCGAAAGTTCTAAACAGATATTTCCATGGAATCAATAAAACTATTGCTGATTTACAATCCCTTCGAATTGTATTATAGATGGTCGATCGATGTGACGACTAAATTTTATTTTTATAGCAGCATCTCGAATAGATAAGAAATTATGGAAAAACGGAAGATAATAATACACAAGATGAAAAGTTAAAATGATAACAAAAAATTTCAGTAATAGAGATTTTTGTATGCTTTCTAAGCTCCAACAGATATTGGAACCGCTATTTATTGTATTAAATTAAAAGATGATAATCAAGACGAATTTATTAAATAGTTTGTAAAATTGTTGAAGTTATGGATGCAGTAGTTAATGAAAATGATGTTGAATCACATTATATTTTAAAAAAATTTATTTTATTGAACTATAACGATAATGGGTATTGTTGTATACAGTTCTTTCATTTTTGTATTTATAAACAATTTTATATTGTAAGCAGAAGGATTTAATAGAATTAAATAAAAATGAAGTAATTGTGACGCCAAATTTATCAACTAATTAGTTTTGCCTCAACATCGGCGCTCCACACTTTCGCAATGTCAATCTATTAAATTTTAATAGCAAAATCTCAAGCGTTATAAAATTAATTCCAAGATTAGTGTAATAATATCTCATAAGAATAAAATTTTATGTATTTTATAATAGCAAATAATTTTAAATATTATAAAATAATAATTTATACATAGTAAAATTTAAATAATAAATTTTAGTATTGCCTTATTAATTAATTCACTTAATATTTAAAATTAGAACAATTTATTATTAGTCAGAAATGTTTACTGTGACGTAGTATTTATTTTTGATCATCATTTACTCAAATCAATTTCTTATCCTGTAAAGTAACTCAGACCCCATATGCGCAATAATAAGTATAAACAGTAAAAATTTACAAAATACATAAAAAAGAAAAAGTACTGCTTATAAGCAATAGTACAGGGTTGAATTTTTAAATATTCAGGTTTAATACTAGTTAAGGAATCGGGTAAATTTGGCAAACTAGTTATTTTAGTATTATAACAATCAAGTATCGTTAAGGAGTTGGGTAAAGTTGGTAAGCTATTTATTTTAGTATTAGAACACCAGAGTTTTGTTAAGGAGTCAGGTAAAATTGGTAGAATAGTTATTAAAGTATTAGAGCAATCAAGTACCATTAAGGAGTTGGGTAATGTTGGTAGGATAGTTATTTGAGTATTAGAGCAATCAAGTACCGTTAAAGAGTTGGGTAAGGTTGATAGGATAGTTATTGGAGTTTTAGAGCAATCAAGTACTGTTAAGGAATTGGGTAAGGTTGGTAGGATAGTAATTGGAGTATCATAATAATAAAGTTCTTTTAAAGAGTTGGGTAAGGTTGGTAGGATAGTTATTTTGGTGCTGGAACACCTGAGTTTTGTTAAGGAGTCTGGTAAGGTTGGTAGGATAGTTATTGGAGTATAAGAGCAATTGAGTTCCGTTAAAGAGTTGGGTAAAGTTGGTAAGCTATTTATTTTAGTCCTATAACAATTGAGTATTGTTAATGAGTTGGGTAATGTAGGTAAGCTATTTATTTTAGTATTAGAACACCAGAGTTTTGTTAAGGAGTTGGGTAATGTTGGTAAACTATTTATTTTAGTATTAGAACACCAGAATTGTGTTAAGGAGTTGGGCAAAGTTGGTAGGATAGTTATTGGAGTTTTAGAGCAATCAAGTGCCGTTAAGGGTAAGGTTGGTATGATAGTTATTGGAGTATCGTAATAATAAAGTTCCGTTAAGGAGTTGGGTAAGGTTGGTAAGCTATTAATTTTAGTACTAGAACATCTGAGTATTGTTAAGGAGTTGGGTAATGTAGGTAAGCTATTTATTTTAGTATCAGAACACCAGAGTTTTGTTAAGGAGTTGGGTAAAGTTGGTAGGATAGTTATTTGAGTATTAGAACAGTCAAGTACCGTTAAGGAGTTGGGTAAGGCTGGTAGGTTCGTAATTGGAGTATCATAACAATATAGTTCCGTTAAGGAGTTCGGTAAGGTTGGTAATCTATTTATTTTAGTGCTATAACACCAGAGTATTTTTAAGGATTTGGGTAATGTTGGTAAGCTGGTTATTGGTGTATAATTACATTCGAGTTCAGTTAAGGAGTTGGGTAAGGTTGGTAAGCTATTTAATTTAGTGCTATGACACGAGAGTATAGTTAAGGGGTTTGGTAAAGATGGTAAGCTAGTAATACTAGTATAATTGCAAATGAGTTTAGTTAATTTACGATATCTTTGTAATCCACCTAAGGCGCTTGATATGTCATCCATATTAAATTCCGTGATCGTTAAACTTTCAATAGTATCATCGTAACTAATATTTAAATCTTCAATATTTGATTCTAATTCCTCTACATTCTCCTGACCAGCCAAATTATGAATAATTTCGGAATTATTTGATTCATAATTATTCATTTGACATTTTATCTGATCAAATCGAATAATTTGAGATGTTTCTCCAAATGAATTAATTATGCTAGAAGAAGCATTGGTGTTATCTAAACGATGTTGTTGATTTGATGGATTATTTTCTGCTATGTTAATTATTGCATTTAATTTATCAACTACTTGATTCATTGATGGACGATTATCTGGCTCATTATCCCAGCACCCTGAAATTAGATAAAAATTTAATAATCATTAATATTCTTATAAATAATTTACATGACATATATTTACCAGTATAAATGTCCACATAATCTTCAGGTGTGCCAGGAATGATTTTTTCTCTAAGCCCTCCTAAAATTTCGATAGCCAAACTTAAGTCGTATTCTTCATCAAAAAAAGGAGGACGACCACTTGATATTTCCCAGAAAAGTACGCCAGCACTGTAAACGTCGCTCTTTTCATTTAGTTTAAATGGTGATGTATTGTCATTTTTTCGTTTGTTAAAAAGTTTTGGGTCAATATAAGGAATTACTCCAAAAGCTTTTGAATGATTAGTTGCTGCTTCGATTCTTTTAGATAGTCCAAAGTCGGCTAGTTTAATAACGCCTTGATGAATCAATATATTACCAGAATGCTATTATATGTATATAAAAAAATATTAATTATTAAGCAATATTCAGAAGAAAATGTTATATTTGTAAAATTACCAAATCACGATGTATAATTCCTTCGTTATGTAAACACGATACAGCACTAGCCAACTGAAATCCCAAGTTATATTTATCTCCCCAAGTTAGCTTATCAAAATTACCCTTTAAATATTTTTTAAGCGAGCCGCTGTCAGCATATTCCATTACTAACCAATATATTTTCAATTGATCATTTTGATTTTCTAAATTTGTTTTTTTTTATAAACAAAATGAATCAAAAATAAAATGCAAAGTCAATCATATATAATTTAAGTATTTATACCTTGATTTGATGATGTAATTCCCAAAAAGCGAATGATATTGCTATGAAAATCAACTTCCCGTTGAAGTTCAAGCTAAAATTATTAAATTTTAGTCTGACAAAAAGATTTATACTAAATAAACCGAAATTAACAGAAATAAAATCTTTATTTTGTAATTACCTCTTGAACAAATTTTTTAACGGTGGCATTGCTAAGGTTATGGAACGATTTTAACGCAAGGTGTTGTTTGAACTTTTCCAATTTGCACGATAGACTTTTCCAAAGTTTCCTGTACCAATCTCTTGAAAATTACTAAATTGTTTAAATTCGAAGTATTTGATACTTTTACTTGAGATAGATTTTTCAATACAATTAATCCACTCATTGGCAGCTTGCATGTTGATTTATTAAATTTTGTATATGCCGAAATTAAATAAAA
>CAJVPP010001574.1:0-19145 GCA_910592005.1 Funneliformis mosseae | reverse complement strand
CATAATTCGTTATAGCGTTAACGAAGATTCTTATAACGAAGTCCTGATCGGCTGGATCGGCAACTTCGTTATATCGAAGTGTGACTGTATTTTGATAAATGTATCATATAAAGCATCCAGTCTATATTTTGATAATGTTAAATTCAGGTGATAGAAGTATTTCATAAGTACATCATTCTTCTAAGCTTTTATTTTTTTATACTTTTAGTATAATTTTAATAGCTAAGATAAAATAAAATCACATCAATTAACTTTAAGTATAATTTATTATAGATTTATTTTTTCATTAATCACTATTAGTAAACTTTTCTCTGATATAATACTTCAAATACAATAGGAGATAAAAAAAAAATATCCTTTTAATATTAATAATTTATATAAAAGTAGAATCAAATGCCTTTTTTCTTTTTAATGCATATATCTGCTATATAATAATTTACAATATATTGGCCTATTTATAATGATCATGTGATTAGTTTTAGAATTCTAAATTTATTTGTGAACTTTATTTGCCAATTGGTCTAATATGTCTATAACGTTTATATAAAAAGTCATTTATGACTTATCTTAATATTAAATAATTTAAATACATATTTTATTATAAAATTAAAAGTGAAAGAGAATTTTATATTCTAAAATATTTACAATAGATTATGTAACTTACCTGTATATTTTTAAGAGAAATGGTTCTATTTGTGAGAAAATCTGTACATATATTATTATCTGTACAAAGTACTGAAAATTACATGAAATAAATATAAAAATGAAACTCTATACTATTAGTGATTATTTTAGATATACAGATTCTAATATAAAATATTGTCCTAATTGTTTAGATAGATTTTATTTGCTAAATTACTAGATAAAAAAGAAGTATAAAGTTAAGGTCTTTCAACTCAGAATCCCTAAAGCTCTGATTTTTGAGTTGAGTAATAAGGATATAGATATTGACCTTTTTGAAAATTAGTGATTAACTTGAAATTTAGAGCACTAGAGATAAAAGAAAAAAAAAATAATGATATAACTTATGTGAGGAGATTTTATGAGATCATTCGCTTAGCTAAAAGATGTTTACATTGATTTGAAAATTGTAAGTAGATAGGATATGCAAAAAAATAATAATAATTTAGAATTATATATCACTTAATTGTAAAGAAAAAGAACCTTTTACCTAAACATTTTACTTATAAACTGGCTTCTTATTCACTCTTTATCAAAGCATACCATTTTCTTAAAATATGCTTATTATTTTTTCATTTTTCATTGGTATCAAACCAGGAAGATGTAACTCCCTTATTCTTAAGATTACAATAGATTATTTTTTCTCCTATCAATTTTTCTGTACTTTTATATCCATATATTTTTTAAGATTTTCTTTTATTTCTTTTGTATAATCACACATTTATATATTTATTTCCATTTTTTCTAAAATGCAATGGAATTAAGCCTATCTTTTTTAGTAATAGTTATAAAGATATCTAAATTTTTACTGAGTTCAATTACCCTTTTTCTGATGCTCTTCTTACTATCATTTAGCATTTTTTTGATTACAGGTCTCAAAATATTATTATTTTCAGATTTAATTGACTCATTGATTATAAATAAATTAGAAAAAGAATCAGATTCAGTTCTGTAACTATAAATTCAGTTTTTGAAATTGATTGTTTTAAATATTTTAGCTGTCTTAGATAATAAAGCAACTGGAAATACAACTTCTACTATTATATAATCAAAAAGAGCTTAAGTGAATTCATTCTGTTTATCCATTTTCTTATCACTAGAAGATAGATTCTTTTCTGGCTGAGGTGGGATTATTTTTAGAGAAATTACATTAAATATAAATATGTCTATGATCTCATTTGTAGGTAAATCATCTTTAAGTATATCAGAATATTCTTCAATATTATCTAAACCAGATTCACAGAGCTTAGCTATAATTTTAGAATGGTTGAGAATATAATAATATTCTCTTTTCCTATTATATTGTAAATATGTCTTGACAATACTGATTTATGAAAGATTTATTGATTTTTTTTTATAAACTATAAAGATATATAATTGATTATGAGCTGAATAGGATTAGAGAATTGATCTTGTATTGTATATACTCTCATTTTTATATTAGAAATGTTTTGTAGTAACCAATCTAAGAGATTTTGATTAAGTAAATAATTTATGAAAATACCTGATATATTTGAATTATCTAAATTTTTTTTAGATATTCTATATTCTCTTTATAAAAGATGATACATCTAGACATATTATACATCTATCAACTATTTTAATATAAAGTAGTGCATTATAATTACTTAAAACTATATATCTAACAAAGTCTTTAATTATCTTAAGTTCAAGCCCTTTACACTTTACTTTCACATATGATTTAGTAATAAGTGATTTTAAATAATTATTAGTCTTATATCATTCTTTAAAAGCTATTTTAGCTTCATTTAAAAGAATAAGTTTTTATGTCTGTATACAACTATTAAATTTTTCTAATACTTTTCTGAGATCTGATAATATGAAAAATAATTCTGATTCTAATACTTTCTTTTTAATGAAATCTGTTAATATATTTTTTCCAGAATGTAAAAGAGAGCATAATACTAAAATAATATCAGTTTTTATCAAGATACTATATAAGATATGAAAATTAATTTAGAATATATTCTGAAAGAACTTTATTTTTATTATATCAGATATTTTCTATATACTAAATAATTAGACCAATAAGAGCAGAATTGATTTTAATAATAGGTATTATAAAACTCATAAAAAGGTTAAAAATTGTATTTGGTGGTGAATTACATGATAGGCATTGGAGGAAATCAATACCTTGATATTGAATTAGATCTTTTATAACCACTTAATCTATTAGATTTACCAAATTCACAACTTCTCCTCTTAGTTCAACTAAGCTAATTTTGTATTTAATAATATCTAGTTTAAATAATATCTTAAAATAAAGACTGTTATTAAAATCTTTAAGTTTCAATACCACAATTTTATATCTGTTTAAATAGTATTGCAGGTAAATTTTTCTTTTGTATTATACATATCAATTAAATTTTTCTATATGAAATATTCATTTAGATCTGATATTTTAAATTAATCTAGTTTTATAGAACTTGGAAGCTTTTGTTCATAATCTAAGACAGTTTTACTAATAGTAAAATTAATGAGAGATTTCTTATTTCAGGTTGTCTATTTTCATTAGCATAGTGACAATAAAACCTATATAATTTTTTATTTTTTATAATATACATATTTTTACTACTATGCTTTTAATCACATAATAGATAGTGTGATAGAGAGTTGCATATTAATGAAAACAAGTCAGATATTATTTGAAGGAAATAAGAAAGTATACTCTTCAATATAATTATTTCTGAGTAATAATTCTATAAATTGAATTTAGCTTGAGTAGTTTTACTATTCAAATTATTATTGTCCTTTAAGTATCTTTTAATTTTTTGTCTTAAAATAGCTAAGAGAGAATTATCAATGACTTCTGATTTATCATTGGAAAAGTAAATCATAAAATCAAAGATAGTTCTATTTTTTGGATGAACCATTTTTTTACACAAATATATTTCTCTATTTTTTTATTATATTTAGATAATTCAAGTATTCTCAGAGAAAAGAATTACTTATTTATAGTATTATCGATTATATTTTTTTTCTGATAATCTCATTAGAAGTTTTTTATGAATTAGCTTAGTAAATACTGTAACCTGAGTAATATTTAAAAGCCTTATACCAGTAGTAGAGATGTAAAGAAAGATTTTATTTCCATTACTACTACTAGTAATAGTTATATTTTTTTTGTCATACTTTGAATTTATTTCTAAACAAATATCCTTAAAAGTAATTTAAATAAATGCATAAGCTTTTTATGTGAAATATTAAGAGAAATAGCATTTAGCATTTTTATAGTAATCAAAATCTATAATAGAATGAAGTGGTTTATTACTATTAATAAATTCATATAATAAATAATCTTCACGTTCTGAGAGTATGACTTCAATATCATCTATATTGTCTATATCTAAAAAATGTCTTAATTTAACATAATTATTGTGAATTTTATATAAGTATGCACTTATATTAAAAACTTTAAACTCACAATAGTATAGAAAACAGACACATCAAAGAACTTTATAGTTCAGATTAGATTATTTTTAGATATTTTTGAAAGGTGTACTATATCCTAAACTCTGAATATATTGTTCTAAAAAAAAGTTTAAAAAAAATAATTATAGAAATTTAAGAGATATCTAATGAAAGTTGAATTTATCTACCAATATCTTTAGAATGTATGCAGATGAGCTTGTAATAAATAAGAAGAATGCAAAATCTATTGAAAAAGATATCAGCAAAACTTTTACAAATAATGTGAGAAACTAACTACTTTAATCCATAGTATATATAATTTATATGTAAATAAGTATTATTTGAAAATATATTACCATATGAAGAAATTAAATGCCTTAGAAAAATTTGTCCTAGGAAAATTTTGACTTTTAGAGGCAGAAGTAAAATAGTAATTAACTTTATTGGATTAATGGAATGGCTTTTATTTTTTATCTATAAAACATAGTAGAAATATACTCATTATATATATAGCATACATATATTAAAAGTATAGCATAGAAAAAATTCATTTTTTCTCAAAAACTTTATTTTTTACTAAGCATCTAGAGTACCTAGAGAAGATAATACAAGAACAAGATGAATCAAGAAAAGAATACTTTCTCTTATAATAAACTTTACTAGGATTCTAAAGAATATATATATAAATTAGATCTAGACTTAAAATTTTAATATAACTTTATACACTTAATTTTATTAAAAGCTTTATATAAAATTATCATATAAGTTCAAATTTTACTATAAAATATATAAGTTTAGATCTGAATTTATATAAAATCAGAATAATTTTATTTAATTTCTTTAATAATTAATCATTATATTAGTTTTGTGTAATTATATGAATTATTTCTTTTTTTTAAAAAAATCATAATAAGTTTTTGCTTTACCTAATAATTGAAGAGTATTGTCAAAGATTTATATATTCTGTATATCTAAATAATAAAGAATATTTTTGGACATTGATGTATAATTAAAACATGACCTCCTTCTATTTCAGCTGAAAAAATAATAAAAATAAAAGTAAAAATTTTAAGAGTTAAATATGATATATTTTCAATATTAGTAATTAGTTTCTAATTATAAGAATGATAACTATATGCTTCATAGAAACTAGAAATTACTTGTCCAATACAAAGTTGCATTCTAAAGCTATAATATAGTCTTATTTGTTAAGAGAATTGTCATGATTAATATTTACAAATTCAATATTTTTTACTATAAATATAATTAAGTTAAAAAAAAATTAAAATTTCAGCAAATATTAATATAAATTAATTTTTAATTTAAACTTACTTAAATTTCAATTACTAGATAAAATTTTTTGTTATTTACTTGATTTTTTTTCATAAAAATTAGCAATAGATTGACTTATAAATTTTCGTTCATTTTTCCATTTTTTTTCTCTCTGTTTAATAAATCACATTTCAGCATTTTCATTTTTAATAAAAAATGAAATAATATGATTTGCTTGATTAGAGTTAATTGAAGTTAAATTGATTACTCTTGTATTATTTATCTTAATTATCTGTTTAATATTACAAAAAGTATAAGTATTATGCTTTTCATGTTAATAAACCATTTTTTAAAAATTAATTCTATTTTTAGTAATAAACATTATATTATCAAAATCTTAAAATTAAAAAAATTGTTAGATTTTTTTAAAAAAAAAGTTTTAATTATATAATAAAATATAGTAATCTGTGACAATTGTATTATTTAAAGTTTTCATTTTAATTATATTAATAAAAGAAAGTTATTTTTTATATTCATTTAAAGATGAGTTTTTACTTTCTTTACTTATATCAATTTTATCTTTTTCATTTTTTCTTTGTCTCAAAAGATCTACTTCTTTAGTAGTATGACTAATTATTTGAAAAAGATTATAATTAGATAAATTTTCATTTGAATTTTTATTATTCTATATATTTTTATCATTTGAATTAAAAATTTCTGTATCATTAGATTTTATTAAGATATATAGCTAAAGTAAGTTAATATGTATAATATTAGATGTTAATATTCTTAAATACTCAGTAAGATTACATGTTATTTAATGTAATTGATCAAATATATAACAAATTTGATCAACATCTGGTTAGGTTTGTAATAAATTAATTTGATCATTTTCAATAAAATTTTGATTATATTTAAACTGATATCCTAAATTAAATATTAATTTTATTTATATTGATATAAATTATAATAATACAAAAAACGTTTTACTTACCTTTACATATAGATTTATCTTTATTAAAATCTTTTGAATTTAATACTTTAGTATAATAATCTATTTTCAGTATCATTTTTAATAGTTCTGCAAAGTCAAAATCAGTAAGTATTACAAATATTTGAAATGCAATAAAATTCTGGTTGGAAGAAATAAATTCAGAGTATTTTTGTGCTAGTGTATTTATATAAAATCGCTAAATTCATAACTATTCTTATTCATTAAATAGGAGTAATATTTCAATTTAAATAATTATCAACCAATTTTCCTACATTAATAAAAGGTAATTAATTTTAATACTCATTTTTATTATAAAATTTTTAAAAATATATCAATTATAAATAAATATATAAATGTTCCTTCAAATTCAAGTTTAATTTTGTTATTAGAATTAAGATAACACTTCAGATTTTTAGGGTAGAAAATTCAGTAAGTAGCACTGTCATCTTGTCGATCAAGTTTATATATATCATAATTATACATAAGACTTTTAGAGAAAGTAAGCAATTTTGTAAAATAGTCAAAATTTACAGTAAAATGATTAAGTATAAGTATTTGAGCTTCTGATATGGCTGCATTACGTTCTGTTTTTTTGGCATGTTTAGATTCCTGAACTTGTATTATTAGTCTGATATTTGGAAAAATCAGATAATTAAAATCAATATTATATGGTATATAACTGATTCTAAGTCTACTGAGAGTTAATATTTATTGAATTTAAATTTGCGCATTAAATTCAACTTATGAAACAATCAGAACTAATTAAAATTATGTGCAAATTAAGTTCTTGTATAAAATCTAAAAGTAATTTATGTATATCTAATATTAATTCTGTTTTATCAAATCTAAGATTAGGAAGAAGAACAATAATAATAGAAGGAAATTTTGGCAATGAGACCTAACATATGATTTCAATTTTAGTTATTAACTGATATCAATGCTAATATCTTACTAATTACAGTTTTAACTTACTTGTAATATGTATACCCTTACATATTTAGTGATAGCATTGTTTTCTTTGATTTTATTAATTGTGATTGAAATATTATCATATATTTTAATATTTGTCTCATTATTTGAAAATGTAAAGCCAATAATACATCTTATTTGTGAAGAATATCAAAGATAAAGTTTTAGTTTAATATTATCTGTCATAGCTGCGATTAGCCTGTTATAATAAACAGTATCTAAAAATCATTTGAACTAAGCCATATTCTTAAAACAAAGATTTGGGTTTATTAACATGTTTTCAGAATTAGAATGTAAATACCTAAAATAAAAAATTGTTATTATAATATATTTAATATACAATAAGTATATAATAAATATTTTCATACTTAATACTTTGAATTATTAACCCCTCTAAATTTTGTCAGAATAAATCTAACACACACAAACTATCGATACTAAGAATTACAAGAAAATTTTTGAACTTTTCAGTATATTTCAAATTTCATGTAGATATATTTTTTTCTTTTGAATTACAACTTGTAATATGATATTACAAAAACCTCAAAAATAGTATTTTTTCAAAAGCATCTTGGATACTTTTTTTTGACAATTTTATCTAAATATCAGATGTTGTATTAGATTCATTATCTTTAATCATTAATCAGATGATAGTAAAGTCAGAATATTTCAGATAATTTTTTAAAGGATCATTTTCAAAATAATATTTTAAGGTATGTTTTAGCTTTAAAACAGATGGTTTTACTATAACAATTCGATTTTATAAAATCTTATTGCATTTTAAACTAAGATAGTTATTACAAATATTTTGATTAGTATATCCCTTATACTTCATAAAACGAACACAATTAATTACCTTGATTAATAAAAAAAAATAATTAATCAAAACTTTCTTATGCATATTGCTATATAACTAAAAATAGTTATTAATTTACAATCATAATCAATTTTCCATACTGCTTCTGCATATGATTGATAATTCAACTGATGTTTTTATGAATAATCCAACTTCTTACATGAAAATTTTTTTGAAAAAAAATTTGAAAAGTTTCTTTGCAATAACTAGTTCTACCAAATTGAGTAGGGATATAACTAATATATTTATGAATGATATAAGACCTAAAACCAGGGTAAAATTTTTGTTTATTATTTGATGAAGTTATCATATCATCATCACTTAAAACTTTATTTTCACAATCATTTTTCACATCACTTATTTTATCAACATTGAACAAATTATTATCATTCATTTTTTTATTATTATCACTTTTTCATTCTTTAGTATTACTAATACTATCGTCACTTTTAATTTTTTGATTTAAAAATTGGTTTAAAAAAAATTAGGATTGATTGAACTTCTTGCTTAACTAAACATCCTTTACTATTAACATGAATATTTAAAAAAGTTTCATCATAGCAATGATCCAGTTTAATAATTTTGCTACAATGACAAATAACTTTTTAATTCAAATTATATGAGTATAATATAGATATTTTGCAAGTCTCACTTTACTATATTTCTAAGATATTAGCATTTTTAAGAGAAATATCAAATATACAATGAAATTTTTTCTGATCAATTTTCACATGCTATATATAAAAGAAAAATATATTAAACTAAAAAAGCATATACAAATTATTTATTGTTATATTAATTATATTAATTATAGAATTTTAACTAAAGATAAGTCAGTAGTAGAACTAATTGTAAATTGTAAAGTTCTAATTAAGGGATAAAGCATTCTAAAAAAAGAAAATTATAATGAAATAATCTTTTATCTATAAACAAATCCTCTATAATATCTATAATTTTGATAAAATTTATGAATATAAGTCTATCTGCATTTTTTTTCATGATAAAAATTTTTTTTTTACTTTGAATTAAATTATTTTTTCAGAAAATAAATATTAAATAAAATACAATAATATATATATATATATATATGCAGTATATATAAGATTATTATACAAAATAAAGATCTAACTTATTTTAAAGATCGTTACCATTATACAAATAAATATTTGAATTATCAATTGATTATACAAATTTAAATATATGACTTATCAGAAAATTATAATAAAGTCTATACAAAATTAGATTCTAGTATTATATATATTTTTCGGGATTCTACTCTACCTTAAAAAGTGATCCAATAAAATTTCTGCTCTAGGATACTCAAAAATTAGCATACTCATTATCTTGATTCAATTTAAACCATGATTAGACTTCAGAAGTGTTTATAACATTTCACAAATATACTTTGAAGAACTAAAATATCCTAATAATCTGTCTTATTTTACATCCTAATATGCCTGAGAATGTGTCAGAAATACAATAGAACATGAAAATGATATAAATATACTGGTAACAAATAGGTAATAGTTAGATTGCAAAAGGGTATACTTTTAGTCAATCAAAAAGACTGTTTTCTAACCAACTGAAAATACAATATGATGCTCTAATGATTCAAAACTTCAGAATGTGAAATTAGCATATTTATACTGGTAACAAATAGATAATAATTAGATTATAACCCGTCTATTTGTGACTTACCAGCATTGTCCATTCAAATGAAAGAGAATGAAAATAATAACCCCACTTTTGTGACCATTTGGTCTAATCAAAGTTTGTTCCCTATTATTGGAAAAGTTAAAGCTATTAATAACAATATAATATTTATATAATATTACACAGCTACATATGATACAAACTTTAGAGCAGATATCAAATCCTGCAATAGATATAGCCTCTTTGACTTTACAGCAATTGTTACAAATGTTCGAACAAATATTCACAATTTCTGCGTCATGAAACTCCCATCCCAATTTTGCACAGAGATCAAAATACAATACAACAAACACATAGGATAGAGATCCAGCCTTTTTGACCTTATGCTACAGGAGGTTGCACTTTCTAAACTTACTAATCCTTATCAATATCCAACGAAGTCATTGCCAAACCTAACTGTTCTTCCTTTTGACAGTCATTCAATTATATTACTTAACACTCTCAAATATAACTTTACTCCTGCCACTTCTTTTCAATTTTATACTGATGGTTCTCTTACCTCTTTAGGTTTCTCAAACTGCCAGTTGGGTATCGCATGATTATAAACTGATCTAAATTGGCCAACACTTTCTTTCAATGCTACTCTTTTATCACTAAGCCCTTTTTCTACACTGGCTGAAATTGTAACTATATTAGCTGTGGTATATGTTTCATCTTATGACTCTTGTATAGAAATTTGTACTGATTTCCAAGCTGCTATCTCCTTCTTTCACAAATTGCTATTCATCTTTCGAGAATCCTTATCCATCAATCCTGCTTTCAAAATCCCATACTTTCACATTTAGTCAATACTCTTCAGCCTTATTGCTCAACACAATATTTCTGTTTCGTTCACCAAAGTACAAGCTCACAAAGATGATCATTATAATAATATTATTGACAAACTAGCAAAACAAATTTCTGCACAACCATTATTAATTAACAAAGAACATCTAGGTTCAGGTTATTACCTATACTACGCTTCCAATCCTATAATAGCTCTTCATTGGTTATTTATCAAAAATAAAATACAAGCGGTATGGGTAGAGTCTTTGCTTTTACTACCTCACCTCAACAAATATTGTGATAAACCTATAGATTGGCCTCTTCTTTTCAAGATCCTAAATGACGAAGAATCATTTCACAAAACATCATTTATAGGATGTTTCAAAAAGAAATTTAAAATTAGAATATTGCTTCAACTGCTCCCTACTTTAAAGGTAGTTAACTCTTGTATTCCTACACTATACACTTCTATAATATGTATCTGTTGTCACTCTCACACTGAAGATTTTGAGCACTTGTGACTCTGTTTTAGTAATCAACCTAACATTACTGAGTTAATCAACACGCATAAGACCAAATTTATCACCCAACTCTCTGAGTTAAACACTCTTAAAGATGATTATCTAGTTCAAGAAATACTATCAGATCCTATTTGAAATACATCACTCACCTCCACAGAATTTTGTTTCTTAGACATAATTAAAGGAATTATACCATTATCTTTGTCAAATAGAGTAATAGTTTATCTTTCTGCTAAAGATTTATCACATAGTTTCTTGTCCTCCTTCTATCATGAGATATCCACATCTTGTTATGAGATATGGTTACAAAGGAATGCTATAGTAAACGATTGGAAAATTGCAAATAACTTTGAAAAAGATTATACTATCCCTTGGGTCTCTTCAGGTTTCTCACATTCTGCTCCCATTCCCTTAACTACACACCCCACATCCTTCATAGCGGCTACCGCCTATGGCTCTTACTGGTCAAATTTTTAGAATGGCAGTAACCACGTCTTTTCTTCTGAACGTTTGATAACTGTACAATAGTTTAGTCTAGTTAGGTTTTCTTTTCTTCTCTTTTCTGTTTATAGTCTAGTTTGATAAAGTGCAAGGTTGGTATTGATAAAGTAGTTTAGTTTAAATTAATTTATAGATATTTTTGTATTTTCTGTTTGATTATATGTACCTAGTATTTTATAAATTTAATAAAGATCATACAAAATTGCCGCACTTCAAAAAAAAAAAAAGATAATAATTAGATTATAAAATGCGTACTTTTGATAAATAAATGATTAGAACCAAACGCAGTAAGTATAGTAGATATAGTAAAAATTTGTTTAAATTTAGCTAATACTATTCCCTAATTTTGGGTTACATTAAATATAATATTTCAGCATCCAAGCTGACCTAAAACTAGTAAACTAATAGAAATACTCTGGTTCTCTGCCAGTTCTATGATAGTTTTAGAAGAGTTTTAGACATTGCCAGATCGCTATCATAGCGTTAACTTAGATCCTTCAGATTATATATTCTAAAGATCAGCCAGAAATTATGTCATAATGCTAGCTGAAATTAATTATAGATTTATATCAAATTACTGCGTCACTTGACATGATATTTTTTGTCACATTTTGGCATTTAGAAAGGCAACCAAATAGATGTAAAGAGTAAGCACTTCAATATAGAATCCAGCATCCAATCAGATGCAGGAGGTCAGCATTCTCAATATGAAACCAGATATCTAAACAGCTACAGAAGGCCAACAATCCCATTATAGAATTTAACATGTAAACAATTCAGAAATAAGAAGAAAAGTGTGGTATTTAGATTATAAAGTGGTAGTTAGATTAAATGGTAGGTGGTAGTTAGATTATATGGTGGTAAAAATGCAAATAACAGGAAAGGTTTAAAAGGATAGCTAGAACATAAAATAGATATATGATACGTGAAAATATATAGATTATATGGTGGTAATTAGATTGTATTATTTAGATTATATGGTGGCAATTAGATTATATTATTTAATTATTTAGATTATATGGTGGTACTCAGATTATATGGTGATAATTAGATTATATGATGGTAATATAATCTAGGGCAAGTGGGATACTACCATATAATATAATTATATTATATAGTGGTATCTCGCTTTATTAGTCGATTTCTAAGGGCTTTACAGTTCGCGACATAATATTTAGAATTTATCATGACATATATATATATTATTGATAATTTATTAACATATTTAAATTTATAATTTATAGTATACCTTTTTTTCTATAACTATACTAATCCGATCTGACATACTAACTGCTAAAAAATTAAAGAAAATATTTTCACTGAATTATGCCTTGAAAATCATCGCGCCAAGTTTTCCTCTAATCCAATCATTAACCTTTTCCTCTACTTTTCCTATAAGAATTGTCCACTAATCAATCATTGGAACATTATTCATCGCAAAAAAAATCGATGGTGCAATATTTGTTAAAAACGCCATCAATCGTCAGCATGGAAAGTAGTTGCAGATAGTACAATAGTATATTTCTACTTAGACGGGCTTATAAATATACGTAAAATATACCTAATAAATTATTTAGGAAGTTATTTATATTTGTATGTGAATGAATCTTTCAGTTTAAAAACACTTTGAAATTATAGACAGAACTGTGTTGGTAATTGGGTCACTAATGGGCATATTGAATATCCATTCCCCGTGACCAGTGGGGTAGGAAATGCCTTCTTTTTCAAGATAAAAAGCCTGAACACATATAAAAATTAAAAATTAAAAGCCAATCATAAAGAATTTACAAACCTATCTATCCAAACCTGTCCATAAAAATTTGAGGTTCCAAATAAAGATCGATCTTATAAATCCATATATTACAAATGAAAAAAAAAAAAACTAAATAAAAACCGCTATCTTTAAAATTTCATAAAAATTTTATAACTAGAGAAAGCTATCTTCGAATGCACTACGACAATCTTAAATAATAAAGATAAGATAATAAGAGATAAGCGGTCTTAATATATCTTTTGACTGATCACCTTGATAAATTCAGAGAATTTTCGAGTCTGTGTATTAGAAAAGAAATGTTGGAGAGAGAAATTTTGTTACTTTTTTTTTCAATATTTATTATTACCTTTGATTCTTATCGCTCGCACCTGGAATAATCTCTTTGTGACATATCATTTCGGAATGGAGGGGAACAATTGATTTCATTACGTGATTTGTGTTGGCAATCCTTCATTTATTTTATGCATGTTATTAATATTAAATTAATTTATTAGTTTAATATTAAATTTAAATAACCGACATACTTGTCCAAAGTGATTTCTAGTACAATGATAACAATAAAGTCTAAAGCTTCTTTTACATACTGTTGACGCTGTTAAATTGTATCGTCTCCAAGTCGACTGTAAAATAAATAAAAATTAAAAAATATATACAAAAGGTAACAAGATTATGAAAAATTACTTTACCTCATCATTATCAGGATAAAGTATATTCTCACAAGTGTGTTCATCGTGATTAGATTCTCTGCAAAGTACGCAACATTGTCTATTATCATGTGATGGAAATTTGTTATGTGACTCGTCATCATACACTATTCTTTTTCGTTTATGTGAATCAGCATTTTCTGTATGAATCGGAACCAGACTTGGCTTCTTATTCTCTAATGATATATTACTATTATTTTTGGTAATTTTTCTCGTATTGATTTCAAGATTAGGTGTTGCTGCTTCGTTATTTTGTATATCAGATATTGAATTATCTACTGCGTAATATATTTGTGCTAACGCATTTGTCAACTCTTCGTTTTCACTGTTTTCGTTTAAATTAGCATAGCTTTATAATGTAAACCAAATTAAAAGATTAGCATTTATTACCTTTCTGAATCCTCGTTAACTTGGTAGATTTCGTTCTCATACTCGAGAACTTGTTCATATTCATATTCTTCCATCGTATATTGTAAAAAAAAAAAAGGACGAAATATTTTATGAAAAAGTCCTAAAAATGCGCTAAATTTTTTTAAAATATATAAATAAGGAAAAAAATGGTAGCCGGATTTATTTTCCGGGTCACATATACGTATTGTTACGATTGAATGTAATTCCGGCCGAAATCTTCATAACTCCGCATGTAAATCGTTTTTGATAATTACAGTTAGTCTTTTTGACGATCATTTGCCAGGTTGTTAAGATGCCAGTATGATAAATGTATAAGATACCAGGCTGGCTTAATTAATATTTTTTTTTATATATATTGAGCTGGAAATCCTAAAATGGCTCAATATTTTATGCTTGTCTTTAATATATTTTTTTGAATACATTTCCTTCACAATCCTCTTTTTACACCTTCATGATAATTTTGATTTTTGCCATTTTAACTTTATAATTTCATATATGTAACCTCAATGTTAGTACTCTACACTTTCGCTTGATCAATATTTTAAACTCTATAAATGCTAAATACTAAATTTTATTTAATTAAAACTACGTAAATATGAAATAATTACATAAACATTAAATAATAAACTACTAATAAAAATCAGAAATTGAAATAAAATAATAAACGATATACATTGATTAATTTGATATTATTAAATAAATATTTGTTACAATTACTTTATTTTTATTCAATAATTATTCAATAATACCTTTTGTTTACATTATAAAATTGTTTATATAAAAGAACTGAATATAACACATGATATCTTCTGCCAGAATTTCTAAAAAACATTAAAATTATATGTTTAAAATCCATTTTAAAAGAAATAAAATATATAAATGACTTTATCAAAAATTATTCCAAAGAAATTTATAATTTATCACCAAAATCCTTCTTGTGAAAATTGCTAGAAAACTTATCAACAAATCATTTTAGAAATTTTTGAAATTGATATTTAACTGAATATCTGATGAAAAGTTTTTTGAAATTACTCACGTCTCTTTGAGAAACTTTCACATATCTAAAGGGAAAGAAAAATTGGGAAATAATATTTAATCTAATTTAAGTTATAAGCAAACTTCAAAAAAATCATATATAACAATATGATAAATAATATATAATACCTTCATCTTTGTTAAAGAAATTGTTAAAGAACCTTTTGATAATCTTTATTATAACTAGAATATCGCTACATTAGTATCATTTAATAAGAAAAATACATTAGATTTTGCTGATTTAGTTAACACTAATGATCAGGATAATTTTACTTTTTAATAACAAACCAATAAATTTAATAGAATTATTTTAAGAAGGAAATATAATAGCAATCTAAGCAGTAGATTTACAAAATTTGACTATAATGTTAAAAGTATTGCAAGAAGTTTTATAGCCACTAGATAACCAAATATAAATAACACTTTTACAAACTTATAGATTTAAATATAAGCTAACATGAATATACTAATAAATTCTCTAATAAAAAAAAACAAAAATTATAGTTATTCTAATTTATTATGAAAGATCCAGTAAGATGATTAAAAGAATTCATTAAAGCCTATAATGCAAATAGAATTGCTTATTTAAGGAAATTATAAGTTATCTTAGCTTATTTGAAAGGATTAGTATCAACATAGTGAATAGTAAATTAAGCTTAAGTAGAAGTATATGCAAACTGAATTGTTACTTGAATGAAAAATGGAATCAACCCTGATTTTGTTATCAATTTTCTTACAGTATTTTGATTCTAAATATTGGCAAAAATTTAAATTACAGAGATAGAATAAAGACATTAACAGCCTAATAAATCTATTAATGCTTATGTATGTGTTCTCTAAAAACTATACTAAAGGATTAAAATTCCAGTTTTTAATTATTCAGCTACAATGAAAACAAGAAGACTAGTATATAGTCTCCTACATAAACTACATTTGATAATAAAATCCATAATGATTAAATTTGAAATGCTATACTTAATAAAGTAAAGACTTATAAACTTATTTATTAAGATCAAAATGTAATAGCAACATATATAAATAAATATGAAACTACCATATTGGCCATCTAGACAAATGCCTTTAATGAAGTTATATTTAATCTGACATAACAGATTTAGTAAATGAATGTTGAAAAAAAACTTACCAGAATGATAGCATTTAACGATTAATAAACTATCAGCTAAATATGTTTCTGACTACAGTATCTTAACAAAATAATTTAATTTGTTATTTATGTAAGTAGCTAGAACATATTAAAAGGAATTATTCTAATAGTTTTAATAATAATCAGCTACTACCGTTCAATTAAACTTCACAAATTTTACAAGTAAATACTCAGAATCCTTCTAGAATAATCTAATACTGATTAATAATATTACTATGATCACAAATAATAATCTCTAAAATCTACAGTTATTATAGCTATTAATATAGCTAGTATTTAATAACATTCAAGATTAGCATTTAAACTAGAAAGTGTATCATTAAAGGATGATAGTATAGAACTAATAATAATTATCTCAAACTTATCTTTATTTGAAGCCTATCTTATAATTAAAACATGATTTAAGACTGCTTAAAAAACACCTTATGAATAAAACGAAAAAGATATTGATAAAGAAAAAAGTAAAGATGAGGAGAAGTAATTCAACAATTGATAAGTCAGACAAAAATAAACAATTAGCTACTAAAACAAAAGTCAAATAAAAATACTACTAGTACTATTTATTAACAATATAATCAATTCTTATATGTCACAACAAATATCACTAATAGATAATTAATAGTAATAAACCTAAAATTCAGACAGATAGTAATGAAAACAATTTGAAAACCAGTAGTTAAGAAAGCAAAAGAACATATTATTATGAAAGAAAAGGATAAATCTATAAAATCTAATTTACTAAATAATGAAGAAATTAAGAAAATTATGATTCTATATTATGACGTATATATAAAAAATAAAATTTTTGCTTATTGTTGATTCTAACTCTGTTAGATATATAATTTCTAAAATTATTTAAGGATTTGAATATGAAGATTACACAAGCATCCAAAACTATAATCGTTAATATTATTAGAAAAAAAAGAAGACTATTAGGAGCATTAATTAGCAATCCTTTAAAGATCGCTGATTATGTAATTCTTTTTGATTCTATTGTAACTGAAGCTAACTCTTATATTACTATTATTAGAAATGATTGGTTAAAAGAAGCCTAGATAATAATTTAATTAGAAAAGAACTCTTAACATTATATTGAAATAAACAGAACGTTATTATATCAGTAAAATATCATCAAATATTCATGATCATATCATCAAAAATCTAACAATGAAAAAGCTAATAAAACTGAAATAAAATATATTATTGATGATAGTGATGATGATAATGAAGAATATGAAGAGGAAGTTTATCTACAAAAACAAGTATATTGTTTTAATCAATATATAAATAATGAAGAGGTCAAATAAATTAAAATAGAATTTTTTGATTAAATAAACAAAGATTTTCTTCTTAAGAAATCCTATACTAATATGAGGAAGTAAAAAAAGGAAAGTTTTATATTAGAGATTTAAATGAAAAACAAAAAAAATAATTTTGATAATTTCATACAAAATTATAAAACTTATTTGCTTAAGATTCAAATGAATTTAAAAGAATATATGTTATATATATATAATTGATACAGGTATTGCTACACTAATTAATAAAAATTTTATCAGACCTCTTATTAAAATCAAAATTTTATAAAAGAAAAAATATAATGATTATTAGAAGAAAAAAAAAGATTATGCAAAGACTATCAAAAAATAAATAGTGTAATAAAAAAAGACTATTATCTTTTATCAAAAATAGATAATATATTAGAAACACTATCAGGATCTTCTTAGTTCTTTTCACTAGATCTTATAAGTGATTTTAGCAGGTTAAATTATAATATTTATAACAAAATTTAGCATCTACAAATTTATCATAATGCTATTTAGATTATATAATACACTCACTACTTTTCAATATCTAATAGATATAATCTTAAGAGTGATATTATGATAATATATTATTATATATGTAAATGATATTAATATTAGTTTAAAGACTTTTGAGAAACATTTTTTATATTTGAAATAAGTCTTTTTACAGTTGAAAGATATAAATTGAAATTAAGCCCTGAAAAATATTTCTTCTTTAAACAAAAGTTACATTTTTTTAGATATGTTATAAGTGAAGAAGGCATTCAGACAGATCCTAAGAAATTGAAAGTAATAAAAAATTTCTCTAACCTAAGGAACTAAAATAATTAAGAGGCTTTATTACTTTAGCCTCATATTATTAAAAATTTGTTAAAAGATTCTTAACCCTTACTGAATTCTTACATTAGCTATTAAAAAAAAATATTCTCTATTAATACAGTTCGCGACATAAATATTCGGAATTTATTGCGACAAATAAAAAAATTGTAAATCTTATTTTATTCGTTTCATATTTATACTATTCGTAGATTATAATATACAGATT
>CAJVPP010001573.1:0-19159 GCA_910592005.1 Funneliformis mosseae | reverse complement strand
AATAAGTTGAATTAGAATTAAGTATAAATAAAGTTAATGTCAATTATATTTTAACTAAAAAATTATTAAATCAATTATATTTTTTATCTTAAAACTATTTATAATACCTTAATCATAAGATTAGAAGTATGCAGTGGTGTTTGTAGAGAGGGATTGAATAGTGATATTAGTCAGACAGATAGTTTTATAAAGAGTATGTATTAGAGCATTGTCTACAAGAAGAAGAATTTTTCAATTTTGTCTTCTTATTTTTGTATCAAATTTTTTATATAATCGTTCTAAATTGAAATCTGCATCTAACTTTTTAGATTCTAATAGTATTCAACCAGAAGCATTTTTTTATCAATATTCTTAATAACCCTAGGATTTTCATACTTATATATAAATAAAAGCATCAGCTTTTCACTTTCTGTTATATTGTACATGAGTAAGGTTATTATACAATCTTTTAATTATTTCATCTCTGATATTTATTTGTTAGATATCATTCAACATAATTTCATCTTTTAAAAAAGTCCTATTTATCACAATTGATATATCTTTAGAACTATAATCTTTTAATATTTGTCAGAGATTCTCTCTCATTATTTTGAGATCTTTGAGCAATGCACTTGTGATTTCTCTGTATATATAGTATTGTTTAAAATTGTATCATTTTTTAAAGTTGTTTATCCAACTACTGGACCCTTTAAACTTATTTTTCTTTAATAAAAAAGAAAATTCAAGGCTTTTGTTAAAAGAATATCATCTATAATAATAAGGCTAGCTTTGAGTATATTATCTACCCAAATTGCTAATGTTTCTTTAATGAAAGGGAATAGAGTTTTTTTATCACATTTCAAATTAGCTTGATATGAATTAGTATCTACAGAAAGTTAATAGTCTTTCTCCTTTAAAATGTCACTAATCATACCTTTACTAACGTCATATTCATTAACCAAATCTTTTTGTTTTAAAAAAGATAATGATATTTTTTTTAAACAAAGCTCTTTTTTTGTGCAGCTGTAAGAGAGTTTTCTTTTTTTTTAAAAGTTTATCTTGTTTGTTAATAGGTTCATTAAGTTGTTTTTTTAAGTTTATTTTTAGTATTATGTAAAGAAAAAAAAATTAAATATATAAAAAAAATTATCATGAAACACAAGACATAACATATAATATGAAATATTTATTTATTATTCATTTTATTTAAAAAGCTACACAATGTTATTATGGGGATTTGAGGACAGAATATTCATACTCTCATGATATTGTATGCCTGTAGGAGATGTAAAATCAATATTGTTTTTTATTATATTAGAAAAGCATCTAAAAGCTCTAAAACTTTAATTTCTATATCATTTTTCGGTTATATTTATTAAGTCTAATTAAATAATATGTATCAGGAATTGATTCTGTGTGATTTTCCTCATTAAATTGCATATTAATTACTTAAGTCTAACCAAAATAAGTTTAACCAAAATAAGTCTAACAGTTTTTGTTCTAACTTTTCCTTAATCAAGAATTGCTTCTGCAAGGGTTTATGCATAAATTAGCATATTGAAAAAATCATGTGACCTTTTAAATTTAACGAATTTTACTATAGACAAGAATGGCTTCTATACAAGCTAGCTTATTAAATTGCATAATCTTTAAATAAATCTAACGAGATTTTTGTCTCAACTTTTCCTAAGTCAAGAATGTATTTAAGGCAGACCTGATTACTAAATAGCATATCTAATATTTAAAAAAAATCTATATCAAGAACTACTTCTAAGCAAGCTAGCTTTTTAAAAAAAGTATATTAATCTTTAAGTCTAACAAAAAAATTTTAAGTTAAACGATTGTTCTAAATTTCTTATTAATAAATCTAACAAAAATTATGAATAAAGAACTGGTTTTGGGTAAGTTAGCTTTGTAACTAGCATGTTTTATATAAAAGTTTAACAAAAATAACTTCTGTAAAAATTCCAAAAAATTCATAGAATTGTTTCAACTTTTCCTTAGTTAAGAATGGATTTTGCGCAAGCTAGATTATCAAATAGCATATTAATTATAAAACTTTAACAAAAAAATATAAAAAAAACAAGTCTAATAAAATTTAGCAAATGCTCATTGGATATTATGCCTAAAATTTAAGTTAGCTGAAATAATCTTTATTTATTCTGGTTGACAACTAATGCAATAATCTTCTTCTCCTATTTTTATCAGAATAAGGCATTTCCTACAAAAAGAAATATTAAGATTTGTAAGCGTATTTCTATAAGTAACTATTATTTCCTCATAACTTCTTTCTTGTATCTCTGATCAAAGTCTATCATAGAATTGGCTAGTATAGAATTGACCAATATAAGTTCTTTCTTGTCAAAGTCTATCATAGTATCAGATAATATAATAACCTCTAATGTATAGTGGATATTGTGCACAAGTAGAAGCTATAAGCTTTTCGCAATCAGAGCAAAAAATATATTTTTTAACCTTTCAATGGAATCAACATCCTTCAGGCTTAGTACTAGCATTCTCACAAACCTTTCTAGTATTGCGAAAAATGGGCAAGAATATTCACTGATTATCCTACTTTTTTATTACTAGATTTAAAAAGATTAATTAATAATTAGTTAATGCTTCAGTTTTGCAATAATTAGAACTGCTTGAAAAGCTTATAAATACTTATTTTCAATAGGGTTTCTATGATCAAAAAGTGATAGATATATAGAAAATAAATAATTAAAAAAAAAATTATATAAGTAAGTAATAACGTAACAGTTAGAGCTAACTAATATACCAAATGTCTGATGCTTACCCAGAATATATAGAAGAATTTAGTATAGAAATAGCTGAATTTAATTTGATTAGTCCTATCACTTATATACCTTTGCCAGAAACTTTGCCAAAATGTAATAACGGAATTATTAATATTTAAAATAATGATGATTAGTATTTTGGCTAGAGTGTTCTAGAAGCTTTGCATCTAATTAAAGTTCATTCAGAAAGAAATTCGCATCAGCTATATGAAAATTTTGTGAAAAAACTTAATATGGATAATATTCCAGTTCTAGTACCAGTCTCAACACCAGTTTATAAAAAGTTTGAAGAAAATAATTCTGAAATCAGTCTATGTGTCTATGAATAACACAACCAAAACAAATGTCTTAACTTTCGCTATATTTCAGAAAGAAGAAGGGATGAATATAAGCAAGTAAATCTTCTAATAATTATGAAAGAAGAAAGAAGTCACTACTGTATTATCAAAGATTTATATAAGTTAGTATATAATCATAGCAAACATAAAGGGCGAAAATATATTTGTTGTTATTGTCTTCATGTATACTCTTCAGAGATAAAATATAATGAACATTCGTTAAAATGCAAGGGTCTAAATAATACCTCTTAGCAACCACAAATACCAGTTAAGAATAGGAGTATCAAAGCTTTTTATAACCATAAATACATGCAACCAAATCTATATCGCATTTTCTGAGATCTAGAAATGTTAACCAAAAAGTTAACTCCTAAAGAGAAGATGAAGTTAACCTATACTGAAAGATTACAGATGTACAAGCTGTATGGCTATTGCTATGTAGTTGTTTATATAGATAGTTTACTCAACTATGAAATCATAAGTCAAGATTTATATAGGGGTCCAGATACACTTGAAAGATTTGTTATAAAAATCGAGAAGGAGCTGGCAAACATACAGGAGGACTTATCTGCGTTTGTAGAAATAATAATGATATCAGGAGATCTTAAAGCATACAATGAGATGACAGAATGCTGGATTTGTAAGGGACCTTTTTTAAAATCAGCACCAGAGATATTATAAAAACTCGAAAAAGTAAAGCATAATTTATTAGAAATCAAAGAATGAAAATCATGCATGGAAAAAGAACATCCTAAAAAGAAAGAGGTACAAAAAAGATACTGAGAAGCTTTAAGTGCATTTAATCAAAAAGTAAAAGATCATGATCATATAAATGGAAAGTACTGAGGTCCAGCTCATGACTCTTGTAACAAAAAATTACAAATAGGCTTTTTTAAAATCAAAGTGCCTCTTATATGTCATAATTTCCGAGAATATGATTCTCATCCGCTTATGAAAGTTGTGAGCAAGTTTATGGCTGATAAGCTAAATTGCATCCTAGAAAATATAGGAAAGTACAAAGCCATAAATGTTGACCAGCTCTAATTTCTTGATAGCTTTTAGCATATAGGAATAGGATTAGATAAATTAGTAAAATGTCTAAAAGGAAAGCTCAAAAATTCTTCCTAATTGTTAGGTA
The DNA here is from genome assembly GCA_910592005.1 of Funneliformis mosseae. Taxonomy (NCBI): domain Eukaryota; kingdom Fungi; phylum Glomeromycota; class Glomeromycetes; order Glomerales; family Glomeraceae; genus Funneliformis; species Funneliformis mosseae. The sequence continues at coordinate 14,903 of CAJVPP010001573.1, read as the reverse complement.
CTTTACTGAGAAAGGCTATTTAATAGATAAGATTAAGCTACTTTTTCGAAAGGGTGTTTTTCCATATGACTGGACAAATGCATGAGAAAAATTTGACAGAACAAGCCTTCCATCTAGAAAGGATTTCTATTTGCTTCTTAGCCAGCAAAATATTAGTAAAGAGGATTATGAACATGCTCAAAAAGTATGGCAGGAATTTGAGATGAAGAATTTTGGAGAATATCATAACTTATATCTTGAAACTGACATACTTTTACTTGCAGACGTTTTCATAAACTACATTATCATGTGCTTGAATGATGATAGCTTAGATCTCTCTCATTATGTATCTGCATCAGGAATGTTTAATGATTCCTTATATAAAAGTAGTGGAGCTGAACTTAAGCTAATGACAGATATAGATGAGTACTTGATGGTTGAGAAGGGCATTCGTAGAGGCATAACAATGGCAAGTCACCATTATGCTAAAGCTAATAATCCTAAATGTTTCGATTACAATTCAAGCAAACTAATATCTTGGATCTTATATGACAATATAAATGCTTTATATTCAGGTATGATGACCCAATACATGCCTATAAAAATATTGGGAAAAGTAAGCTCAGAACAGGTTCTGGACATACAAAGTATTGCATTAGATGCTGAAATAGGATATATATTAGAAGTTGATCTAAAAGCCCAGTGCACTTGCATGATTTCTTTGCAGATTATCCTTTAGTATCAGAAAAGCAGATAGTTTCAGAAGAATAGCTTAGCTTGCATAATGAAAAATTAGTACATTATAAAGAAGTTGAGGGTGAAAAATATATAATAGGAGAAAAGCTTGTCCAAACTCTTTATTCTGAACTACGTGATCCATTATTGTGCACTCCAGTTATACATAAAAATGGGGATGAAAGTTACAAAGATTCATAAAAGATTAAAATTCCAATAGTCTCCATAGATAAAAGAATATATTGAGAAAAATATTTGTAAATGCAAAATAGCTAAGGCCACCAGGAATGAGTTTAGAGTTATGTACTATAAGTTAAAAAATAATGCAGTCTTTGGCAAACAGATGAAGAATGTTCATAACATATAAAAGTAGAATTACTCTGAACAAAAGAGGATAAAAAAATCAGATGCCTAACAAGTTTACCATTGTATGTAGGTTTTAAAGCATTCAAAGGGAAAATTACAGCAATCCATATATTAAAAAGTACAGTAACTTTAAACAAACCAATCTATGTAGGGTAGGCAATTCTCGACATTAGTAAGGCTATGATATTTAACTTTTGGTACAGTTACATAAAGTCTTGCTATAAAGATAAGGCCTATCTACTTTATACAAATATAAACTCGCTCATAATATAAATAGAAACTAAAGACATATATAAAGATCAAACAGAAAGACTAGACATTTTCGATCTTAACTATTCAGGAGACTTGTTTCTAATGAAGGATGAGACAAAAGGGGATCCAATAGGCAAATCAGTATGCTTAAAGCCAAAAATGTATTCAGTTCTTCCAGCAGGTTATGATTCTAAAACTCCTGAAACAGATGCAGATTTCAAAAAAGAGTTAGAAGAGAAAGAATATAGAAAGTCACAGGGTGAAAAGAAATGGGAGAAAAAGCATAGCATCCAGAAGTCAAAGGGTGTAAAGAAATGCGTGATCAAAAGGGAGCTTCAATATGATAAGTTCCTAGAATATCTTAGGAACAATAAACTAATCTAACATGATATGTATGATCTTCAAATTATGATCATTAAATATATTTGGAGAGGATAAATAAGATAGGGCTGAATCTATATGATAACAAGTGCTAGATCTTACTTGATGGAATTCAAATTCTCCCCTATGAATATTGGTGAATTAGTCTATATAAACACCTAATAGCATCTGAAATATCTTCTGAGAAAGCAAAAGAAAGGGATATAAAAGCTAAATTTCATGTCAAGATATAGATATTTTATAACAAATATTTTTTTTCAGATAAAAAAATTCTAAAGAATATATTTTTCATTAATTAAAGTTTTTCTATCGTTATAGTAGAAATAATACAAAATGATTGATCATAAGGATATAGAACTTGCGCAAGTCAAAGTCATAAAAACTGCATTGCGAAAGGGCAAAAAATATGATAATCTTGCAAAAAACTATGGAGACTATCTAAAGAAATTGCGAGCTGAAAAGAATCTGAATGACTATATTAAGACAGTCGCAGTCAAGATGTTTCCTAACGAAGAGGCATACACTTGAAGGCTAGAAAATTATTACAAAAGATATGCAGATAATGATCTATATACCAGCTTAGAAGAATTATACGAGTTTATTATCATATAGCTAAAGAGGAGAATCGTGAAAGATCAGATAATAAAATAGAATAAATGCTCAGAGTAATGTCAATCTAACCGTCTTTTGGCAAAGCTTTTTATAAGCTAGACTAGTGAATGGTAAATATATAAGGAAGATAAGTTACAGCATTAAAATAAATATTATATATATTTTTCTGACGTATGAGTAAGTGGGTAGAGAAGTCACTATTCATACATTAATATTATTTTTTTAATTAAGAATATAGGCTTATATAGTAAAGTATGGGATTTAATATCAATTTGCTTAATATGGAAAGTTTAGATGAAATTATAGAAAATGCAAATAAAAATATTAAAAAGGTATTTCTAGTAGGGGTTGCATCTGAATTTCAATAAGAAGCCTATATAATTGGTCTTAAATTAACATTAGATAGATTGGTACAGGAGCTAGAGTTTACGCAAAAAGATAATAGTTCTTTTAAGCTAACCAGTCTGGAGCGGTGAATATTGTAAACAGTACTGCTGTGACTAAACTAGTGATATAGTATATATATGCAAGTCAGAGAAGGCAAATTGCAGTATTTTACATAATTATTTTTTACATATATTGAAAAGAAGCTATACATACTAACCAGTACTTTATTTTTTATTAAGTATAATTGCTTTATTAGCAAAATGTCAGATGATGAAACAGATGAAGGCTATAATGAATTTATAAAGAATATAGTTTAAGATATGAATGGAATAATGAAGAAAATTCTGAATTTATACCAGAGTGGCAAGACTGGGAAGATCTATTTTGTAAAATTAAAATTTATTGGAAGACAAAGGCAGTCAGGTATTAGAGGGAGAAAACACTTAAACAATTTGTATATAGTCTGCCTAGTGTAAGAAATCTAATGTTATTACTCCATGTACTTTTATAATCCAATGCTATTTATCTTTCACAAATATTAAGTCTGATAAAATTGCTATATTATTCGCATGAACTTCGAGAGGAAATATGGTCAGATGGTATTGATAAAATAAGATTAAGGTAGATGATAATGCAGATGAGGTAGATAAGTTCTGGTATGGGTTATTGCTTAAAGGTGAAGACTCAATAGTGGATTATTACTCAAAGATAAAGAGATGTAATGATGTTATTAAGCTCTGTAAAAATTATCTTAGAGAATTATTTCATAAAGGATTGTTATCAGAAAGTCAAAGATATATCGCAAGATTTGGATGTTATTATAGTTATGATCTTGATTCTGATAAAATAGTAGAAATGCTTATTCAAGTTGAAAAGAAAAATACGTCTGATTTTATTACTGCATTTAGTGATTATCTTAGACAGGTTAGCAATGTACAGATTTTGACCCAATCTGGGTTCTTTAATAATAATTTTATTTCTGTTTTTCTTAATCTGAAATTAATAAGACCCTTTATAGCGGGATAGTATACAACTAATCTAGCTAGTCCAGAGCGGTGATCTTCAGCTTAGAAGAATTTTCTAAGCTACAGATTGTGCGACAAAAAAGTGAATCATCGCTCAGAAAAATAAAACATTTTTACTCCCTTTTAAACTATGCCTTTGACAGAAAATGGTCCAGGTGTATTAATACCCAAGAAAGAAATCATCAAAAGTTTTGAAGATACGCTTTTGCATTTTTATTGGCTTCTTCTAATCCACTTATTTCCTGATCATAATGACTGATAATACCAAGATGATTTTGAATCATGCTTATATCATCATCCAAATATAAAAGCAAATGATATAATGTTCCAAGTGATATTTTTCTAAATGTTACTTCATCAAAATCTTGCATATTTTCATATAATGTAGTAAGAATGGGGTAGCTGATCACATTAAGATCTTTCCATACATCTATTAATTTTTCCATTAAATCAAATAATAGCTCAAACGAATCTTCAAGTGTTTTTTCTTTTTTACTTTAATTTAATACTATTTGATATATATTCTTAATAGGTCTCTTCCTCCGGTCTGTAAGCATACTGAGCTTTTTCTGAATAGCTATTATATCTTTCTTCTTATATAGAAGCATTTCATATAATTGAGCTTCGCTTTTATCAGAACTAATATTAGTATTACTTGTCATGATTTTGTTTACCTCTGGTTAGCATACATTCAATTTTGTGTCTGAAATACTGATCATCAATTGGAGCAGTGATCACCAGCTCAAAAGATTTTTTTACTAAGCTATAAATAGCGCCTTTGACTAGATTGTGTGATAAAAAATAAGTGGATCATCAGACAGGTTATGTGATATGTTAATTTGCATATACTTGAAAAGAAAAATATTCATACTAATCAGTACCTCTATTTTTTTTCTAAACGAATATGAGATAAATGTGAAAGAATGTCTATAAGTAACACAGAATTAACTCTAAAAGTAAATAATTATGGTAAAAGTATATGTTGTGAAAGGCCTAGAACTTTGTAATTTTGAGATCGTCAGATACAAAGCCAACTATATGTCTTGCAGGGTAGATCTCCATGTAAAAAGGTATAAGGATTCCATTTACATGTACTTTCATGAAATTCTTGGCATCAGACAATAATACTAATTACATTTCATATATCCTTATTTTTTTCCCAGCAAAATATAAAGCATGTAAAAGTATGTGAAAGTTTAGCTAACTTTTCCAGAAAAAATTTAAGGTATGTATATGTTAGAAGTTATGTATATATAGGAGCGAGTTTTTTTCTCATTATGAGCCTTGTATTTAGGAAAACAAGATGTCTACTAGCACAGATAATGATATTATGAGTCTTAACTTCCGCTATCGTAATTTCAGAAATAAAAATATACTTTTCGCAATTGAGATTTCCAAGGATAAAAAAGTTTCTGATCTTGAAGAAGAAGTAAGAAAGAAGCTGGAGTCAATTAACCATAATGACTTCTTCCACCAAATTTATCTTGAGAAGAAGTCTATGCGAATAGAAAATAGGATTTTTTTCTATTTTAATGAGACGTCTGATGATGAAGACCGTATTCATATCCGAATTCTTCCCTAGTGACTAGTTAGAATTTTTTATCTATATTCATTACTATGCTATATAATAGTTTTTATGTATGTAGGCCAGGTTCTGGCAACATTTTATTTCATAAATAAAGTATTATTATCTTATCAATATATGAGTAAGCAGGTCACGTGTAATGATGCAGTCCTAAAGGGACCATGCAATGACTGTGTGACATAAAAGCCTATATTATTGCCTAGTATTCTCTTTCCAATAAATTTTTATCTCACTCCGAAATGTAACACTATTTTTTATCTGAGTCTAATAACCATATAAAAAGGCTAGAATAGAGAAATATCGTTCAAAAAAATAGGATGTATATTACATAGACGTCATATATTACAGGCTACGTCCTGAACATTTGTATTTATTTTTTGCATGTAATAATAAAAGAATTAAATTTTGCAGATATATGATAAGCGAAAAATATAGTCATAGAACTGCCATTCCAGGGCTATAAACAATTTATTTATATCATAATTATACCTTGAATTCATGATAGAGTTAATATATATTCTAGCCCTAAAACACTCGTCTTGGTAAATGCATCATATAAAGAATTTGGCTTATACTTTGAAGGAATCAAATTTGGATAATGAAGGAATTTTACGAATATGTTATTCCTCTAAGCTTTTGTCTTCTCATACTCCCAAGTTATCTCTATCAATGTAGATAAATTACTATAATTCATTTCCATTATATTTTGAAGTGAAGATCATTTATTTTTTCTGATGATAAATAAACTCATTCCACCCTCAATAGCAGAATCCACAGTAATAAGGAAGTTTTTATGAATATCTGATCTACTTGTTAAGATAGATAAGGCAGAATTAAGGCTGAATAGTAGAAGTCAGCTAAGGGATCCAACTCAAATTTACCAATACATATAGTCCTAATATCTTCTAAATAATCTGAAAATCTATTAGCATATCTGTAACCTTTACGAATTAACTTCTGGAATAGCTTTCCATTTGAGCTAATCCATCAACCAGTTAGTAAATTAAGTACTGTTCTATGTATGTCTAATTCTTACATATGAATTGTTGAAATTAGCATTTATGAAAGTAATAATAGATGGTTAGTACTTATGAAAGTGATATGTTTAATTATTCATTTACTCTTATATTCTTCTTTTTATAATATATGTATGCTCTTTTTTTACTTTGTTCATATTGGACACAAAGCTGAATGCTTGATTTAGTGCCTCATTCACATCCTTTACATAGTTGTAGGATTATTACACTCTTTCGTATTTTGAATGCATGGAAGGCACAATATTGATCTTGTATCGAATTTTTACAGAAACGGGGGGTCTCTAACTAATAACCAATTACAAGGCATTTCTTTATTATTCATGCTTACTTTCATATTTATAATTGAAAAAAACTTTGTGAACTAAGTTCACAAAGTGGAATCACGTGAATTTTTTATTTTGAATGTAAATATATAATGTATAAAATTATTTTGAAAATGACATCTGAGATGGACTTATTTAAGCAAGAAATGCTAAACTTATGGCTGAGAATGCTGAGTTTAAGGTCAAGTATGATGAGGTTAAGGATGAGATTACAAAGTTAAGGGCTGAACTTAGGAATAGAATCGAGGAATTAGAAAAAGCTAGAATAGATACTGCTGTTGAGAATACTAGACATGATGTTGAAAATGTCAGGCGTGATGCTGAGAATGTTGAGTTTAAGGCTAGAGTTGTAAAGCTGGAAGAAGATTCTAGGCATTCACAAAAGGATTCCTCTCTCAAAAAACGCTGACATACCAGATTCTGTAATAGTGAATGAATTAGTATCTGTCAATTCTAAGTCATCGGAGAAAAAGATGATAGACTCTTTTCTGGATGAAGTGAATAAGAAAATTGTTAATGATAGAATAAGGCAGAGAAAGCAGGATGAGAAGCTTACAAAAGTGGAATCCATCTCTCCTGAAAAGGTAAACAGGTATCAGTCAACAAAAGGGCACTTTGTAAGGAAAATCAGAAAAAATAAAGGGAAAAATTCATTCAGGAAGTGTCTGAGAAGGCGGTCACTGAAGTAATCTCAGATGATTCGATACTTTCAGTATCTTCTCAAAGAGAATCAGATTCAAGCATCAATTGTTTCAATATTATAGATGAGCTAAGCTCAAATTCTTTGGATGTTTACCTAGAGAAAACAAAATGAAGCTGTGATCCCTTAGCAGTAGAAATAAGAATGCCAACCTTTTCTCTTTTATATGAAAAACTTTGTGATGCCATAATCCTTGCTAATCATGTGATTCAAGAAGCTATCTTTTATTACTATCAATTTGAGAAAGCTCTTATCCAGAGGCGAGGTGAGATTGCATCTGAAAAATAAGTCAATCCGGGATCTAATATAATCAGTAGAATTCTAAATATAAAAGTTAAGCTCAGCTTCTTACTAGTACTTCTGATGCACTTTACGAAAAAGAATTGAGTAGGTCAAGAAGTTCTATATACTTTTTAATATAATAGGTATAGATAAAATAAAGCGAATTCATTCCTTTTCTGCTGATTCTATCTCAAAAATGACATATGAAGACATCCAGTATATTATTGACAATATACCCTTTGATTATAGCATTTATATGGAGACACATCTTGTAAACCAAGTTCACAAAGTGATAAGAAAAATTCTGATTTATCACATATCACCAGTTCAGATACGTCTACTGAATCTCAAGTTCCTAATGAATCTGCCCTAAAAAAATTTAATACCAAGGTAGAGGTAATACCACCTATTTCTCAACCCAATAGTCTAACTTATGACCACGTCTATTTTCGCAATAAAACATTGGATCAATATCCTAATTTATATAGAGAATTTAGTAGTAAAAATATTAATTATTATGGAATTACTGATGAGACTTCATGTCCATTATGCAAGTTAGATCATGATAATAAGAAAGGTATAGAAGGTAAATATGAAGCCAGATCTTATTTTATTAAATGTAAACAGCGTGAAATTAAGATAGTTGCATAGTCTCATTATTTTATAATATATTCTATTTGCTTACGCTTCATTGTATGATATTTTTTAGGGCTAATTATATCAACTATTAGTCTATTACATAATTTAAATTGATTAGCAATCATACAAAAAGGTAATATGAGCAAGTCTGTTAAAATACTAATTGCCAATTATCTGGATTGACATGCTAAATTAACTGGATTACCAAGTATTTTGACAGATAGGATTCGTTCTAAATTATATAAAAGATATAAAAAAGAAATTGGCAATGAGCCATGGTAATTATCAGAAATACATGAATCAGAAGTCATAAATTCAATGTCAGAATACAAAGTATCATCTTTTCTCGAGTAATATGAAGAAGAAAGACCTATCATTTTTGAAGCCAGACCTGATTCAAAATCAATTATCAAATCTGTCTTAGAGTACTTCCTATACTTGAAATTCTAAAATAGTTTTAGAGGGATTGATAATTATAACTTTGTATTTGCTCAGCTATGAAACTCACCATGCCCTATTTGTGATGAAAAACATGAGAATTATGAATTACATAGTGAATGGTATAGGAATAGAATAGAATATTGTCTTACTTGCTTCACTTTAAGCAATAAATTTAGATTCGCAATTGTGGCTTAGACGGTCATATAGAGTAATCACTGCTAAGGCAAATGCGCAGAAGATATCGGCCAAAGAATAGGGACTTTGTGATATAAGATCTGCATATATACATTTTTTTTGACTTTATTTTTTGAGTTATGAATGACGAAATGCAGTGCATAATTGCTGGTAAAAATCTGATGAATGTTTTTCCTGAATATTTGCCTGGTGTTATAAAAACAGGGTCTTGTATGAGAAATTACATAGTTATCTTTCAGAAAATGATACTATAGAGAACTAAAAGAGCCAAGAGAACTCAGCTAATATAGAAGTTCTATTTGATATGACAAAGATCACTGCTGACGATATTGATACAGAGGATATTGAGGGAATGGAGAATATCATAAACACCTTTACCCAAAGCAAAGATATTTATGAAGTATAACCAAAATGCAATAAAGCCTTAAAATTATTCGCATTACATATATTGAAACACCTTCCAGAGGATATTCTTCGTGAAGAGCCAGATTTTTCATCGATAAAATCTAATGAAGCTATCCCAGATTATGGGCCATGTATGAAATATGATACTCCTATTTTAACAGAAGATCCACTTAGATCCCTCATGTTAAATATTTGTAGTGATATGGTCCACTGGACTTGTATAAGAGGAACTGATAAGAGAGGAACATTATATTATTCATGTAGTATAGAGAAAGATAGTAATCTATTATTGCTTTCAGAGGATCTTGAATTTGATGATGATGATGATCTGTTTGAAAAAGCTTACGATAAGTGTTTTAAAATAATCTCTAAAGTGCCTCTATTAAGATTTGATGCTTCTGTATTTATACTAGTCGTACTGTTACCATGTAGACATAAGGCTCATTTCAGATACATTGGTAATAAGAATAAGCTGTGTCCCAAATGCCTGTCAATTGATAATCTTGAAAAAGAAGGATATTATATTTCACCTACTTTCGATGAAGCATCCAAGAAAAGGAAGAGAAAAGATGATTCACGTAAATCTATTAGGGATACAAAAGTGCAAACCATAATTTGTGAGCTATCCATCTGCCTAGCTAGTAAAGTATTAATTGGTGTACCTCCTGAAGATTCTGACATGAGAAAAGTTTCGAATCAATTCCATAAATTATATTATAAGATTGATAATGCAGAAAAAAAATGGAATTGAACTAATAGAGATTTAGTTTGTTTCTATTTCAATTTGAAAAAGCCTTATCAGAACGATTAGCTATACTTTTGTAAAGTAATTCTTCGCAAATGGCGCATACAAAGCTGAATAAAGAAGTTAAGAAAAAACTTTCAAAGAATGCAAATAATAGTATGGTACGCAAGAGAACAGATATAGCCAAAAAATTTTATGACATCTTTAGCGCGATAGGAAAAGATAAGATTCTTCGTATCAAGTCATTTACTAAATATAGTTTTTTAGATTTAACAAGAAGTGAAGTCACATACATCATAAAAAATTTTGAGGAATAGCTGTTATTACTACGTAATACTATCCTGATGCTGAGACACCCTCAACACTTGTATTTTGGTCTTTATAGACTTTTGAATGTAGATTTTTTATACGTAGTATTGTAAAGTATGGCGCAGTTGAAACAATAAAATAAATAAAATTATCCTTATATTGGACCTTTAATTCATGTATATCTGTAAATGCTGTATGACTGCTTATTGAATAAATAAAATCATTAGGGCTAATTTGCATATGCACAGCTAGTCTCGAATAAAAAATGAATCTGATATTTTATTATAATATACTTGTTACAAACTGCTATAAATCACTGAAATCTCTTAATCACTAAAATTCACTAAAAACACTATAAAACTCTGAAATTGCTATAAATCACTAATTTACTAATAAATATATTCAGAGAAACTACTAATATTATTATAGATGAAGTTTTTAATAAAACTGTACCTAAACCTATTAATCTCCGTCCTGGATATGATATAAGATACAGTAGCGGTCATAAGTATCCGACTGCCTCTAACTCTAGCTACAAGTAAGTAAATTCAAAATTTTTTTTTATTTAAAAAATACATAACCAACTAACTAAAATTAATACATTATGTAATTACTATCTGACTCTATAAGTGCAGCTATACGCTTTTTCAAACTAGCTACCAAATTTGCAATAAGTACAGATGATAATCAGTTCTATTCTTTTGTAAGTTTCCCTTTTAACCTCTAATTGATCGAATTTTTTTTTTGTATATTGATTTTCATTAACCTCTAAACATTTTCTATATGGTTTTGGTCTAAAAACATTGATGGTCAAGAAAGTACCTTAATGCTATTTTCTTCCTTCTATTTTTTCATGATTTTTGATTGATGCTTTAGATCATTATCTTCTTACAAGATCCAATCTATGTTACCTTTACCAAAAAGTTTAGAGGTGAAAGCCAGAAGACTTTTCTCATAAATAGTACACATAAATTCAGCATTAAGGTTCCTCTGAAAGCAAAATAGCTTACCAAATTTAGAAGCAGAAAAACATCTCTAAACATGAACTTTTGGTAGATGCTTAACAGAACGAAACACTTTTTTTCTACCAGAAAACTGCTAAACCTTTTTTTTAAAGTATATAATTAAAATGTACTCTTATCTGTAAAAACAACTCGATTCTAATCAAAATTCTTATGTTTTTTTGCCCATTACAACCTTTTATTTTGATGGTCTTCTTTAAGCAAAAGTTTAAAAATTTTATTATTAAACTTTCCTTCAGATTTACGAAGATGTCACCTTATTGTTTTTACACTAAGCCTAACATCTCTTTCTTCTATTTTTTCTTGTATTTGAATGGCTATTATATTATATTCTTTCTCTACTATCTTTACAATCTTGTTATCTTATTTTGCAAATATTATACAAGGCTACTCCAGTCTTTCTGAAGTATTTAGGTTCTTATTTTTATGATATCTTTTAATCTAATAAATAGCTATAGATTACTACAACGTACCTATTTAATAATAAATCTAAAACTAAACTTTAGACCAGCTGGATACTCACGTAAAAAAACAATTCATATTGTTTCGCTAAAAAAAGTTCCATTTTTCAAGTGAAAGTTTGATGATTATCTAAATTTTTTTTTTATATCATTAATACTTATAAATTTATAGGTGATTATATATTGTATTACATTATATTTCTAAAAAATTTAAGGTAATTATATAATAATTTTAAACAATCTTAGGTGGTTAGATATTTATGACTGCTATTGTATATAAAAATATAATATTAATAAAATTAAACTTTAAATTAATTTATAATTAAATTAAAAAAATAATAAAATAAATGATAGTATTAACTCATTTTGATTGATCATAATAGTTTTTTAGCTAAACTGAGGTGATTTTCTCTAAAGTTTATCATACCAGAATTTAGATTTGTCATTTATCTCTACTGTAAGATCAAAATAGATTTTATTAAGTATAGAGTTATTATTAAGAATATATCAGATTATATTAAAAACTTATAAGTGATAAATTAATTTAATAATACAAATTATTGATGATATTTTCTTTGTAAATATTTTAACATTATGTGATCGAATAGGAATAAGTAATAAATATTATCATTATTATCTAAATTAGTAATGGAACTTATAAATTATTTCAAATCTTTTTAATTAATAATTACTTATTAAGTTAATAATTAAATTAATAATACTAAAAATTCTAGTTAATCAGATTTTAATTAAATCACATGATAATACATTTACATTGATAAATTTAAAACAACATTATTATTATTTTAATATTTTATTTATAAATTATAAAATTTATTTTTTAACCAACATTATTACAATTAGTTATAGATTGAAAATTTTAATTAAAGTAAGAGACTCATTATTATTATTAGAATTAAAAATACTAACAATATATAACTGCTATTGTAGTTTAAATCAACTATATCCTATTAAACTAAATTAGGAGAACATCACTAATATAATCTTAAGGTATTATTAAAATAGATTGACAATTTAGGCTGATGAGATATAATCAAGTTTGGATTACAATATATCTATTTAGTAAATAAATTAATCGATCACATAATTCATATTTGTATTTAACTAATTATATTTAATTTTATTATTAATAGTTATTAACTATTATTTACTTATTAATATTTATTAATTCATATAGATTAAAAATTAAAAATTACACTTTATTTAATAAATACTTATTAACAATCACCAGATAAATCCAGTAATATATAGATCAAGTAGTGATTTTATTTATTAGTTTTTTTTAAAAAAAATAAATTGTTACATGCAAATCATATAACGATACATAAAATTAAACAAATTAAATTAAACAAATAAAATAAATATTGAACAATTCTTATATAGATATAATTTACAAATATTTCATAATTAATCTTAAAAAACAATTTTTTTTAACTAAAATAAGAAATAAACATCTAAATAAGTAAAATAAGTAAATAAAAAAAATTTCATTATTATTAAAAAAAAATTTAAAAATTTCAATCTATAAAAAAAAATTTAAAAATTTCAATCTATAAAAAAAAAATAAAATAAATCATTTATTTAATTTTAAAAAAATAATAAAAAATATACTTTACATAAATTTTAAATAAATTTATTAACATTAAATTTATTAATTTTTTTAAATTTTTTTACTAAATCAATTACATAAAAATGATTTTTGCCTTAACTTTTTTATATCAAATAAGTAAATAAATATTTAAATAAGTAAATAAGTAAATAAAAAATATAAACAAAATATTATTGTTATTGAATTAATTGTTTTTTACTAAATTGATTATATAAAAAAATATTTTACTTTAACTTAATAAAGAAATTTATTATATTAAACTTGAAAAAAAAGGTCAAATTTATAATACTAAAATTGAAAAAAAAAATCAAACAAAAAAAGAGATCAAATTTATAATGCTAAAATTGAAAAAAAGATTAAACAAAAAAAAAAGATCAAATTTACAATGCTAAACTTGAAAAAAAATAACTAATACAAATCTGATCTAAAACATATTTATTTAATTAAAAAAATTAATTTTTTGAAAAATTTCTAGAAAAAAAAAATCAACAAAAATTTCTTTAATCAAAAAAATAATAAAATCTATTTTTTATCATATAAAAAAAAATTTTTCTAATGCCAACTAAATTGAGTATAATATGTTATATTTACAACTTTACTGAAAGATTAGTAAAGAATATAATATTAAAGAAATTACTAGAATTGTAAAATTGAGTAATAAAGGTTCATCAAAAATCATTTATTTAAAAATTAAAGCTTTTATTCTACTAAATAGTGAAATTAAAAATCATATTGAAGAATTTGAAAATTCTCAATAATTTACTTAAAAGGTAAATTTATTAGTTATAATGGTAGGAATAAATATTATGGTAATAGAACAAACTACACAAACAATTAAAAATGATGATGGTGAATTAGTTCTTGATTTTCTTTTAGAAAAAAATCTAGAAGAAAGAGAATCAAAAGACTTTAAGTTAGAAATGAAACATAATCCAAAAATTAGCTATTTAGCTAATAAGACAAATTCTATTAATCAAACCTTAAGATCTACAATAGCAATTTTAATAAGACTACTTCATTATCAAGAACCTATTATTGATACTGATACAGCAGAAGAAACTACTTCTGAAAAACACATTTTAAAATTAGATTATATATTTTTAATTGATCTAATACTTCTAATCAATTTACTGATTTATTATAGTTAAAACAAAAAAAAACTAGTCCTAAAAAATGTGTATCAAGAGGATTTACTCTGTATTCAAAAAAAAGTTGTATAATACTTTCACAAGTATCTCCAACTAGATAAATCTAAAACTAGACATTAACTTTTGCATTACAATAAAATTTACTTTCAAATATGAACTAAAATGAATTATACAGTGGCTACCAAAAGAAACGCAAGTGTGATTGGTTACCTTTGAACGGCTATAACTCATCAACCACAAATGC
>CAJVPP010001572.1:0-19159 GCA_910592005.1 Funneliformis mosseae | reverse complement strand
TAATGATATAAATAATAGAAATATAATAAATAATATATGTGTCCTATTTGGCAGATATAGCAGATTTGGCAGATCTGGCAGATCTGGCATATTTGGCATATTTGATAGGTTCATCAATTTTTGCCAGTTTCAGTGCTAGTATAATATAATATAATAAATCTAATAATTAACCTATTTTATCTTTATCTTTCTGTTATCTATCTGTAAAAATACTAAACCTTATTTTTTAATTGAAACCTTATTTTCTAATCTTATTTTATTAACTTAACTTATCCTTATTATGAAAAGAAAAAATCACATATATTAAAATATTATTTATTAAGACTTATAAACAATTTATTAATAAAGAGAATATCACTTATGAAAAGGATTTTTATGAAAAGAATTTTAACAAAAAAATAATTTGCTATATGAAATTGTGATTATTTATAAAGTAAGCTTATAGTAATAAATATTGTAACATTTAAAAATAGCCATATAATATATCTAAGCTAGAAAAGAATTTAGAAATATATTTTATAAAACATCTATCTATCAAAATAATTATTCACTTATTAATTTTAATTGAATATTCACTAATAAGTGAAGAAGGTATTGCAATAATTTATCATGTTAAGAAGTAGAAAATAAAGAAGTAGCATATACAAATGTAAGTATTAAACTTTATTTATTAATAATACTACTACTAATGATTAATTAATATTAATTATTTTAAAAGTTCAATATGCTATAAGAAAACCTAGTGGTTAAAGTAATATAAATTGTCATTATCTTAGTAATATTAATGTAAATAAAAAAAATAGAATCTGTCAAAGAGTAAAAATGTGTGAATTTTCAAATGCAGAACTTCAAAAAATAAAATATGATTCTGTAAATCTAGATTCTGATTTACATTTAAAAATAAATAAAGATTTATTAACTAATAACATAAAAAATGAGACATTTTCATAAGTATTACTTATGCAGCTTAAATATTTATAGAAATGATCATTTATTTAATTGAATTAATATTTAAAGAAATGATTATTTTATTTAATTAGTTTTATTACTATTTTTATTTAAAGTATATTTAGTAGTATATAAAACTAAATATTGATATATGTAAAATAGAATGCAATATATTGAAATTTTTATATTAAAATATTTTTTACATCATAATGAAATAACCAAACCATCTTATTTTATTAATTATTCTAAATGAAAAATAAATAAAAATTTTACAGTTTATCAGTATTATAGAAAATGTAGATCTTAGTTTACTAAAATAACTTTTAGATGAATTATACTTACCTCTATAATAAATTACTGAAAATTGATTATATAATATGATGATCAAAAAATTTTTAATATTATTAAACTTTGATTTTATAAAAATTTTATTATTTATTTGAACTATAAAAAATAAATCAAATAAAATAATATTTAATTTATTATTTAATATAAATTCAAAAATTAAAATGCTAGTATTTAATATATTTACTTTTAACTTTAATAATATCTTTAATACACTTAGGTATACTTAAAATTAAACAATATAATAATTTTATATTTAAAATTTGCCTATTATTCTTATGCAATTCTAATTAATTCTTGTTTAAAATTAGACAAAGGTTTTCTTTTTTCATATTTAATGATCTAAATAATTTTACAATATTTAATAGGGTTTAGATCTAAACTTTATATTACCTAATCTAATACTGAAATTCTATGAGTTTTCATTTACCAAACTGTATATGAAGATGTATGACATAAAGCCCAATCTTGTTAAAATATCATATTTGGATTATTACAAATCTATGGTATTAAATGATTTGTGAAAATATTAATATATATGTCAGAGCTCATATTTTTATCAATAACTACTAATGATCTAACTCTATACCAGCTAAAATAACTCTAAACATTACTAACCTATCACTAAACTTTAATATAGATTGAATATAATTTCTAATATAAGCTTCACTAATTCTACACTATACTTTTATATAATTATCTGATTAAAAGTATAAATCTAGATTCATTAGACCATACAATATTTTTCTATTTCTCTTGCCAATTACATTTTATTTTACATCAGTTTAATCTATCAATTTGATATTTTTAAGTTAATAAAGATTTTTTTCTTAAAGTATAATTTTTAAATTTTATTTTATATAAATTTTTCAAATAGTATTAAGATAGTAATTAGTAAAAAGATCATTATTTAGCTAATTTGTAATTTTACTAAGAGAAGCAAATTTATTTTTATAAATAATTTTTTATAAAAAATGTTTTCTATGATTAGATAATGTTTTGATCAACCTAAATATTTATTAGAATATGGAAAACCATTTTTTATAATAATTAATAGTATTATATATAATTGAAGAGGAAATATTAAATTAGATGAAATTTTTAATCTATTAGTGCTAATAAGGTAAGCATCAATTATTTGTTCTTGCTGTTTATTTATTAATTATTTTTAGACATTATGATGGGTAAAAATTTTAGATAGATTTAATTAGTAGATTAGAAAGTCAATTTTATTGCTATATAGATCTTTTAGAAAGATCATTTTGTCCATTTTATTGCTATTGATCAATTATGCAAATCCCTAAATATCAATTTTATTACCTTTGATAATCACATAAATCATAGATATCATTTAGTTTCCTGCAGATCTGGTAATTTTATTAATATGATAACTTTATTATCTAGCAAAATGGTAACTTTATTTCTTTCGATATATTTAATTTAGTTTATATTATTATTTATTCAACATGTATAAATATCTCTATATTTTCTGTAAGTCTCAGTACTGACAAGATGTTAATTTTTTAGATATTGAACTTATATATTATATTAATAAAGGAGTATAATTAACTAAGTAAAAACTTATCCTTTGCAAATCTTTTAAAATTATTATAAATTATTCATGACTTTTTGCATTTATACAATCTTTTTAATTATTGTTAGTAAACCTTTTGTATAATATTGTATTGATTTGCTGTATTAACTTAGAGTTTTTGAAGTGTAATCTCTAAAATATCTTTGAGTTATTCTTTGTATTTATTTTGTATTTATCTTATATATTTTATATTGAAAATAATCTTTGATGTTATTGTGAATTTTCACTCATGATTCCTTGAGTAATTGTCTTAATTTTATTTACCCTTTTAAGATTTTATTTAAAGTTACAAAACTATCGTAACATTTTAATACTCCTTATAAGGAATAAAAACAATAATCTAATATGATTTACATGAGTATTCAAGAACTATTAAGATTAAAAAAGAATACTAATAACACAACCAATTATTTAGAAAAAATCAACATTGAAATCTTTCTAGTAATTAGAAAATTACAACAACAATTAAATACCCTTACTGAACTCCTTAGCTATATTTATATTTATCCTGATATTAGAGAAGGAATTAGAGATTTAATTACTCATAAAAGAAGTAAATTATTACTTGATATAATTTATTTAGTTAAACAGAAAGTTAAGCAAGTATTAAAAGCTCTTAATAATTACCTATTTGACCTATACAAAAACAGAAATAATCTATTAGAAATCAGAAGAGACTTATTAGATCATCTTAAAGATTTCTACTAGTATATGAATTATAACCTATATTATTAAATAAGAAATCAACATTCAGATAACTATTTGAAATATTTAGGATAAAAACATCTTATAAAATCTTTTAACAAAGTTTGTAACTTCTATCATTTACCTTCTGAAAATCTAAGCATCCAATTTCAAAGATTCTATTAGTAGATTTACTAATAATATCGCCTATATACATATTTATCTTTAAGTGAATAATATTTTGAAGAAATAGGACAATACTTTAATGTTAATAATCCTCATAGTCTTGATACTAAACAAATAGCAAAAATAGCAATATTTTTAGTATTTAGTTTAGGATTTATAAGACATTTCAAATTAAAAGTAATATATCAACACATTCTTATTATTTCACATAATACCAACTACTTTAACTTTGAAGAAATTCCTTCACTAAATCTTGCAAATATGGCTATAATAACAGACTAACTCAATGTGTTAATAACGCAAATCACAACTAATATAATTCAAGGATTTAATAATATCAATATTTTAGCACTACTTGCAGCAAAAAGTTCTATTATTAAAGTTAACCTTTTTTATGAAAAAGATAGCAAAGATGTTCAGAAATGGATTAAAATGTTCTTAAAAGCAAAAGAAACTAATGGATGGCTAGACAATAGAAGTAGCAATTGCAGTAGGAATGTTAAGAGAAGAAGTAGCTGACTAGTACAATCTAGTAAGCAATACAATTAACAGATGAGATAGAGATGCAAATATAGGATTTAGAGAAAGATTCCTAATATATTTTTCACCTCAAGAAAAGTTACACAGATAACAATATGAATTAATGAATCTGAAATAAGAAAATGAAAAGGTTAAAACCTATGCATCTAAATTTAAAAAGTTAGCAAATAGAGTAAATGCAGGAAAAATTTCAAATGTCTTTAAAGTGTAAATGTTCTTAAATGGATTAAATAAGAAATTGATACCTTAATCACAATTCAAAATCCAGCTGATTTAGATGCCGTTATTACTCAAGCTAAAACTATTAAAGTAGGAAGATACTATGTAACAGAATACGATTTTAGCAAGCCAAAAGTTGAAGATAACATCAAAAAATTGTCTAAACAATTTGAGCAAATAGCTTTAAATCAAGTAAACATAATAGTCACATTAATCAATAACTCAGCTAAAAGAAAAACTTATAATTCTGAAGGTAGACTGAAAAAGGAATTAATCTATTTCAGATATGAAAAAGATCATATAGCCAGACGATATCTCTTAGAAAAGGTTTGCCCTAGTGAACTAGAAAATTAAAAATGATAATTAAAACAGAAAGGAAGTAAACATACTTAAACAAGAAGTTTTCTCAACAATTAGAAGAAAAAGATTTGAATCTCAAAGAAAAACTAATACCAGACGAACTCGATCTTAGACAATTAATAAGCTAATAGAGATAACTGAATAAATACCTTAAACAGTAATAGATAATATTACTAAACCTAGGAAAAGAATACCTAGAAAACTATTACTTTTGGATAATATTGAACCTTATAACATTTAGAACAACTTTGTAAATATTAAAGCCAATATTAATATGAAACAAATGATGCAATTCAGATTGCAGCAATAAAAACTCCTTCAAGAAATGAGAAGACCTAAATTAGAAGGAAATGCATCATTTACCAGAACTTCAGAAGAAAAAGAACAAACTATGATATTGAGATATCATGTTAAAATTAAGAAAAATCCTGTAACTGCTATTATTAACATAGAAGCTGCAGTAAATATAATGACATATAAGTTAATGAAGAAACTTAGATTAGATATCGATGAACCTTTATAAATAATCATTATTACTGTAAATAAAGAAAGAGAAAGAGCTCTAGGAATACTTAAGAATGTGCTATTAATTATCTAAAGAATTCTTATCAAAATGACCTTTCAAGTTATTGATTTGACTGATTAAACTTTATTATTAGAAATCGATTAGTACAAGAAAAACAAAGTTAACATTGACTTTAAAAATAATGAAATAATTCTTACTTTTAAATTAGATAAAACTATAATTCCAATACAATGTGTAGTTAGAAAAAGAATTTGAGCTGTAACCATCAAGAATAAATTTGACGAAATAATTGAATAAGAATTAGAATATGGATCTGATAATGCAAAAGAAACAGATAGATATATTGTTAAATTGAAGAATAAGAAAAAGATGCTGATATTTGAAATCAAGCATGAGAGAAAGATTTAACTCAATCTTAGGCTGATGAAGTAGAAACATATGAAGCAAAAGTTAATAATCCCAAATATATACTCAATATCCTGTATAATTAAGATGGTATATTCCTCTCAATCAGAAAAGAAGAAGTTATATATAGAATGTAGCAATCTCTTGAAGAAAAAGTAAAAGGAAATAAAAGTCCAATGAAAGCAGCAGTATGAGAAACAGAAGAAAAAACTGAAGTAAAAGTCAAGAAAGATGACTTAAAATACTTATTTAATGATCCAGAATTTAATTTTAATATATATATAACAAAGATTTCTAAAGGAACTAAGTTAGAATAAATTGAAAAAGATAAAAATGGACTTTGGATTCATATTAGCTTCTGAATTATAAAGAAATAGCTAAGCAAGAAATATACTTAAGAATTAGGAATTACCTTTACAGCTTTATTCAAGAGAATTAAAAGGAGAAAGAAAATTCTTTGATGGAGCACAAATCAAAAAAAGAGAGAAATGTGACAGGTAAAAATTTTAGATAGATTTAATTGGTAGATTAGAAAGTTAATTTTATTGTCATATAGATCTTTTAAGAAGATTATTTTGTCTATTTTATTGTTATCAATCAATTATGCTGTCACTGTAGAATTTTCAACTCAGAGTAGTCAAGTTATCAAGTCTCTACTCAAAATTTCTAACTGTGATCTATTATGGTTAAGATGTTAGGATCCGCCTAACTTTTAACTTTATTAAATTTACACGTTAGACTTAAAAATCTATCAAGTATGAAGACTTGAAAGATGAGATTATATATAATTTAATTAAAGAATTCAGATGATGAACTCAATTACAAATAATGTGTAGAGATCACGTCAGACTATATGAAGATATGAAAAGGCAGAAAGATATAAGTTTTGAATAATTCCTTTATTAATATTGAAACTTATATTTGCAAGAGAGTTAATTTACAACATAAGCAAAAAGTCTATCTATTTATATAAAATTTCTTTTATCATGACTAACTAATTACTATACTATAAACTAACTAATTTAGTAAAATAAAATATAAGTAAAATAAATATATTGAGAATAATAAAAATACGTAAAATAATAAAAATATAAAATATAATAAAAGTAATAATAAAATTTAGAATAAATATAACACTAAATATTCTTAGACTTTATTTAATTTGTAAAATTAGGATTATTATCAGTATTTAGAAGATCTTTAGAATTATGTAAATCCTCTGTATTTTTAGAATTCACAGAATTCTTAATATTTTCAGAATTTTAGATTAAAAAATCATTATACTGCATTATCTACGTGACTTCATTATAATTGGTCAATTATTCTGTTAACAATGCAAATTCTTAAATGTTAATTTTATTATCCTTTATAATCATATAGATTATAGATGTCTATTTAATTTTCTGCAGATCTGATAATTTTATTGACATAGCAACTTTATTGCCTAGCAAAATGGAAACTTTATTTCCTTCAATATATTTAGTTTAGTTTATATTATTATTTATTCAACATGTATAAATATCTATGTATTTTCTATGAATTTCAGTACTGATAAGATGTTAATCTTTTAGATACTAAATTTATATATTATATTAATAAAGGAGTATAATTAATCAAGTAAAAACTTATCCTTTGCAAACCTTTTAAAACTATTATAAATTATTCGTAACCCTTTGCATTTGTACAATTTCTTTAATTATTGTTAGTAAATCCTTTGTATGATATTATATTAATTTGCTATATTGACTTGAAGTCTTTAAAGCATAATTTCTGAAATATCTTTAAGTTATTCTTTATGTTTATTTTGTGTTTATCTCATGTGTTTTATATTGAGGATATTATTGTGAATTCTCATCTGTGATTCCTTGAGTAATTGTCTTACCCTTTTAAGATTTTATTTGAAGTTACAAAACTATTATAGTAACATATTTGTGACTAGATAAATTAGAAAAGGAGGTTGATATTTATTTGTAATACTTGTAATTGGTCATGTTTTTTTAAATATTACTTCTTTTATTATAATATAAATAATTATAAATTTTTTATAATTAAGAATATCAAAATATTTATTTATAAATTTTTTAAAATCATCATTATCTAAATAAGTTTTTAGAATATTACTATTCAGTTATTTATATATAATATCATAATCTTTATTATTAATTGAATTATTTTCTAATACAGTCAAAACTTGATATAACAAATTTAACG
Source organism: Funneliformis mosseae (assembly GCA_910592005.1). Classification (NCBI taxonomy): domain Eukaryota; kingdom Fungi; phylum Glomeromycota; class Glomeromycetes; order Glomerales; family Glomeraceae; genus Funneliformis; species Funneliformis mosseae. The sequence continues at coordinate 11,141 of CAJVPP010001572.1, read as the reverse complement.
TTTAGACTAATCGAGCCTTTAATATAATTAAATTTATTATCACTATAATAAATTATTATTTAATATATATAACAAATAATTTATTATAATAAAATATCATCTAATTAAACTAATTAAATTAATTTGTAATAATAAGTTAAAAAATTTTTTATTTTTATCTTATCTTTATTTTTTTTATTTATAAAATTTCAGTTTTATAATTTATTTTTTTTTTTATATTTTTTTTATTTCTTTTTTTATCTTCCTTTTTTCTCTTTTCCTAACTTTCTTTCTCTTATTTTTTTTTAATTTCATTATTTTTTTATTTAATTTTCTTCTTTTTTTTTTAATTTTATTCTTTTTATTCGATTCTTCTTTTTTTTTTTATATTTTTATTTTTTTAGTTTTATTGTTTTTTTTATTTGATTCTTCTTTTTCTCATCCAATCTTTTTTTATTTTTTACTTTCTTTTTTTACTTTATTTTTTATTTTTTATTTTTTTAATTTTTAATTTTTCTTATTTTTTTTTTGTTTATTTTTTTAATTTTTTATTACTTTTATTATTTTTTTTCAAATTTTTTTTAATTTTTGTTTATTTTTCTTTTTAATATTGTTTGATTTTATTTTTTATTTTTATTTTTTAATTTTAATTTTAATTTTTAACATATATTTAACTTTATTTTTTATTTTTTAGACTAGTCATTTTTAGATCTTAAAAACTAACTGATAAGTTAATTTTTTTCTTCTTAAAATGGGTGTGCTTCTCTAAGAACATTTTACTAATATTCTTTTTTTCTTTTTTTTAAGACTAACTTTCTTTAAATCTTAAGAACTAACTGGTAAATTGATTTTCTTTTTCTTAAAATGGGTGTACTTCTTTAAGAATATTTTACTAACTTTCTTTTTTTCTCTTTTTTAGAATAAGCATTTTTTAGATCTTAAGAACTAATTAGTACGTTAATTTTCTTCTTCTTGAAGATGGTAGACTTCTTTGAGAATATTTTATTAACATTCTTTTCTTCTCTTTTTTAGGACTAGTTTTCTTTGAATTTTAGAAACTAACTTATAAATTGATTTTTTCTTCTTAGAATAAGTGAGTTTCTTTGAAAATATTTTACTAATATGCTTTTTTTTTTTATAGAACTGGTTCTCTTAAAGCTATTTAAAATTTTCATTATATTAAAAAAAGAGTTAATTATAAATAAATTCATTAAAAAAAGAGTCATTTGATATATATATATTTATAAAATTTTTTTGTATATCATTATATGACTTTAACTAATAAAATTGTTTTAATAAATTTTTAATATAAAAAATCTATATTATCTAAAAATTCATTATATTAATAGTTAACTGTGAATCCTATACTGAAATCTTGAATAATAATAAAAAATCATCAAATTCTTTTTTTTTAAATTGTAACCCATTTAGCTAAAAGTAAACTTTTATTATTTTTTTTACAGTTAATTTAAATTTAAATTCTTCAATTGCTATATTTTTAGGACTAAATAAAGTAAATTTTGCATTTTTTACTAATTTATTTGATAATTTTAATTAAAGTTTGATTTGTAACCATAAATATTATCTTTAGTTATTAAGAAAAATTATTATAATTTATCACATTTTTTGGATCAAATTTTTGAAAAAAAAAACATTTTTTTTAGTTTTTGTTAGTTTTTTAAATTTATTAATATAATTATAAATTATATATATATTATCTATATATTATAATATAAATAAACTGCACATTGTAAACGTCAAAACTCATAATTTACAAATATATAACATTTTATGAATTTGATAGCTTCAATAAGAGCTGTATCTTCTTGAACTATTTCTGTCACTCGTATTCAAGAAGATTTATTTTATAAATTAATTTTATTTATTTAAGAATCTTATTTTTCTTAATTCAAATTATTTCAATTAGTTTATTTCTTTAATTCTATAATTCTTCAATTTCTTATAATTCTGTTTTTATTATTTTATTATTGTTATCATCCCAATTTCTTATGATTAATCATTCTTCTAAGTCTTTCTATATTATTGTATTTTCTTTTATATCTTCAGTTTCCATTTTATGAGAGTCCTTTTACAATCTTAATAATCTATACTTCTGTTTATTCCTCATTATTAGACCCTCTATTCAATTATTTTATTATTATTAGTAAAATTCAAATTTTCTAAAGTTTCTGTTATCTTTATTTTCATAATTTTCATCTTCAGTAATATTGTATTTTCCTTATAATTATTTATTATTATCATCATTTCCTTTTATTCATCTTATTCATTTTTATTGTAATTCTAGTTTATCATCATTTTCTTTTTTTTATTTCTTTTTATTTTCAAATCTAATTGTTGTTTTCTTTATTGTCAGACCTTTCATTTGATTATTTCGTCATCATAAATTTCCTAATTTCTGTAATAAAATATTAATCAAACATATAATTTAACATAGTTTTGTTAGCTATTTATTATTTAATTAATTATTCAATATGCTTTTGTGTTCACTGTCAAATATAAGTATTCATTTATATTAAAGGAACGAATGTTTATTATTTCATTATTAAGGTATTAGAGGTAAAAGATCTGCATTTTTATATTGAGAAATTCTATTCTATTTATATTAATAAAATTAAAGTAGATCATTTCTATAAAGGTAAATCCTAATTTTCCTATTTCTGTAAATCCTAAGATTTCTTAATTTCTATATGTTTTCTGTGATTTCTTACTGTTTCATCTAACGTTTTTGTAATTTCTTAAATTTCTTTTTTATTCTATAATTTTTGCCATTATTATGATATTATTATGATATCATATTTCCTTTTTAAGATTTTTTTTATCTTCTTTATTTAGACGTTGTTTAACATTCAGTATTTAATTTATTCATTTCTTTTGGTAAGTAATTTATCTATTTCTTTTAGTAAATAATTTATCTATTATCTAATAGTTTATCCATATTCTGTACTTTAGTTTTCAGTTAAATATTTATTTCTTAATCCTTTTATTGATCAAATATTTCTTTAATTATTTGTTAGGATATCACATGATGTTAGTTTTGTGAATTCTTGACTCTACAACATCTATAAAAAGTGTTTAGTAAATATAAGAGACAAAATTTATTAATAATAGTTAAAACTTAAATAAAATTATATTAGAATTATAATAAGAAATATAATAAAAACCTTTAATATAGTAATAGTTAAAACTGTCAAAACTATATTAAAGATATAGAAAAGTGTATGACGAAATTATTTAAGAAGGTTTTGACATATATCTATAATACTTGGTAAATAATTTTAAAATTTCATTAAAGTTTCTTTTATTATTTATTATTGTGAATAAAAATAAATTTATTATATAATTTAAATTTAGTAAATAAAAATAATTCAAATATCATAATTATTTTTAATATATGATTATATTATTGATTACAGATTTTGCAATCTGCAATAATATTTATTTTTATAAATAAAGTAATCAAAAAGTAATAAAAAAATATAATCAAAAAGTTAAAAAATTAGATATTAATTATATAATTCCTTAAATATTTAAAATAATATATAAATTTACAAATTTAATTAAAAATATAATTGTATTAAAAATTATTTAATTTTAAAATAAATAATATAAAAAATTATTTTATTTATCAAAAAAAATCAATTATGTAAAAACATAAACTTAATAAAAACTTAATTATATTGCAAATGATTTTAAAGATATAATTAAAAATTTATTTTTAAAAAAAATCCTGTTATATTTATATAATATATAAAACTTATATAATAATACAAGAATATAATAAATATATATTTTCTAATCTTGAAGAAAAATATCATCATATAGTCAAATTTATATATAATTATATGCAAAGTTTATTTTAATTTTAAAGAAAAAGTAATAATTTATTAAAATAATGTAAAATTAATATGATATTAGATATTGAAAAAATATTTTCAAGATATATTAAAATCTAAAAACATTTGAATTTTATCTTTGTTTAAATAATATATTATTTTTATTAATTATATATTTAGAGTTTTTAATTAAAATTTTAAAATAAATTTTCTTAAATTATATATAATTTTAATATTAATTTTTTATAATTTAAATTAAATTTATCATTTTTTAAATATTTTGCTATAAATTTAAATATATCTAAATAAGACAATAAATTAAATTTAATAAGAAAAAGAACTACTAACCTTTATAAAGATAATAATAATTATAAATATATTTTTTGTGTTATTTTTAGATTGTCTAACAGGTAAATTTGTCTATAAATTTAAAAAAATGTGTTATTTTTTTAATAAAATATTAAAAATTAATTTTAATAATATAATAATTATATGAAAAATATAGTTTAATATATATTTTATAAGTTTATAAGATATTTTTTAAAATAATTTAAATTTTAAATTTAAGTTTTAAAAAAATTCTTTAAAATTTATATATTTACAAACTAATTGAATCACTTTACTACTAATAAAAGTCATAAAATTTCTTAGTAAATTATAAAAAATGTAATAATTAAAGTTATTCTTTATAATAAATTTTATAATATTTTATTATGATTAATATTGCTAAAAGTAAATGTTAATAAGATTGTCAAAAATCAATGATAAAATACTTTAATTTATAATTTTTTAAAAATTACAAATTTTTAGCTTATAAGTAATTATAAGTTATTTATTATAATTAAAAAAATAAAAATTATTATAATATAATACATATTTATAAAATTAATTTAAAAAAAATTTTTTTAATTTTTCATAAAAATAAATTAGAAGAGAATTTATAGTAAAAAAGCAGGTAAATTTATTTATAAACTTCTATAATCTAAGGAATAGTTATATATGAGAATTTTAAAGAAAAAGATTTAATTATAAATAAAATTGATATCATAGTAAAAGTTAAATATAATTATATAATTTTATTAAGATTTATTCTTTTAGAATATTAAAATTCTTTAATAAAATTTAAAATTAATAATTTAAATTAATAAATAAATTTCAATTATTAACAATTATAATATATTTTAACAATTATAAAGTATTTTAAATGCTTTACAGTAGAAAAAGAAAAAATTACCAAAATAATTTTTTTTAAATTAATGTTAAATTTAAATTTAGTTACTAAAAATAATATTTAGCTTATAAAGCAAAATCATAATTTTCTCTTTTTTATTATAAAGTGCTTATTTAAATTATCATAATACATTTTATTATTATAATGTATTTTAAATAATATAATTAATTTTAATTATTATAATTAATTTAAACTATTATAAGTAATTTAAACTATTATAATTAAGTTTAATTATTATAATTAATTTCAACTATTATAATATTTTTAACTATTATAACTTAAATAATTTCAGTTTTATATAGTCAAATCTTGATATAGAGAACTCTTTAATATAATAAATTTTTTGAACAAATATAATAAAAATACTCTTGTTATAATGAATTGGCCAATTAAATCTCTTAAATTTTCACTATAACCTTATAGCGAAGTTGAGGTCTAAAACATAGAGTTCATTATAATAAAAGTTGACTATATATAACTAATATGTTATTTATATAGATTAAATCTAAAGTTACTATAAATTTTATAAGAAAAATACTTTTAGTTTTCTAATATTTATGATTTTTTTTAGATCTTTAAAAATTAAATGATACTTGTAGGTATTTCATTAGATTTAAATAATAAGATATTATAAGTAGAATATAATATTATGAAGATATCTTATAGTAGATAAGAATATTATTAATTTGACTCAATTTTATTTGTCAAATAATAATAGTAATAGAAATAAATTAGAGAATGATGATAGTGAAAATGAAAATAATTATTATAAAAGTAATAGAAATTATAATATAATTCAAAATTAAAATATTTAGTAAAATATTATAATATAATAAAATTTTTTTATTTTAGTATAAAATATTTAGGTCTTATATAAAATATTTATGATTAAATCTGAGCCTTATAATAAACAATAATTTTTATATCAAGTAAAATATTCAGGTTTTTTAAAATAAAATTTAAAAAGAAAAATATCTTATATAATATTAAACAGTAGTTTAAAAATATTTCAATAAAAAAATTTTTTTAAATTAATATTAAATCTGGATTTATTTACTAAAAAACTAATATTTAGTTTATAAAATAAAAAAAATTATTTTAATAGTTCTATTATAAAATATTTATTTATTTAGTAACTTAATAAAATATGAATTAATTAAACAAAAAAAAATCTCAATATATTAATATAATTATTAAAATATAAATACTTCTATAATAAATAATTAAATTTAAAATTAATTAAGATTCATTTTATCTTATAGTTAAAAGTACAATTAGAAAACTTACTTTTTAAGATATTAAAAGTTTAATTAATATAGTAAAGGTAAATATATATTATAGAAGATTAAAAGAAAGTAAGTTCATATTAATTATAAAAGTGAATATAAAGATAGCATTACAATTAGTTATAACTATATAATACTTATTTATCACTAATTGCAACTAGTTATAATTTAACTTTTATTAATATTACAATTAGTTGTAATCTTAAGATACTTATTTATCATTAATTGTAACTAATTATAATACTACCTTTAAGTAAATATAAGAATTATAATTCTGATATATATAGTATATCTTAAAAAATAGTAAAAAATTGTTTCTAATGAAAATAAGTATTAATAAATTATGAATGATTATAAAACTTACTATAGTAATTTTAAATGCTATTTTAGAACTATATAACTTATATTAGTTAATGATTTTTTTTATTATTAAATAAGTTAATAAAAAAGTTGAAGATTTTTTTAATTATAAAAATTTATTAAAGTGAAAATATAGATTAAAAAATAATAATTAGTTTTTTTCATAAAAGATTTTTTAAATTATTATTTTATTATCTTTAACCAATATAAGATAAGCTATATTTTTTTTTTAAATATAAACTCTTTCTAGTGATCATTTGATCAAGAATTTTTACATAAAAAATATATACATTTAAAAATAGTTACAGTTTAGCCTGCAAAATAAAAAATAAAACTTTTTTTTTAAACTTCTTCCTCTCTTTGTTTTTCTTAAACCCTCTTATTTCAAAAAACAGTTTTTATTAATTCAAACAGTGGTGTTTTTTTTGTTAAAATATTTTTTTTACCACTTCACATAGCTGTTTTTCACCTTTTCTTCTTTTTCATTTTGCTTATAAAAGTGAACATTAGGAGGGTTTCCTAAATGATGATTAAGATTAACAATAACTTTAAATCAGCTAATCATATGTAATAATTTTCCCATTACCTTTCTAAACAAGTATACTTTTTTTAGATCTCTGATGTCATAGAGTCTACTAATCTTAGCAGATTTTCTGATTCTCGTAACTGTATAATTTGAACTCTATACAATAATTACTAATGATTGTAATCTGAATTAATAGACATATTAGCATGAAAGTTTGAGAATACTGAAGAGCCTATGATAAAACTTAGTGATTATAGACACTTCTGTTATAGGATGTTACTATAATTAGAAATTAACTAGATGATTTAACTAAATACTTATTAAAGTCAATTATTTTATTAGCTTCTTTTTTGGTTTAATAATAGTTCAAGTTACTTTTTCTTATATTGAAATTAAATTTAGGATAGGAATTTTATTAGATAAAAAGAGGAGTATAGTAATATTTAGTCATTATGTATTAATAGAAACTCTATTAAGAATTGTTTTCAGGATATAGCAGAATGAATAGTTGGTCTGAGACTAGTAAATTTTTAACTTGCAAGAATGTTTTAGGCAATTCTTTTTATTTTTTTTTACTATAAATACTTATTTTTGGAATTTTTATGTATTAACCTATTGAATCTGTAATTTTATAATAAAATTAAGTATTATCATATCTTTAAAAAAAAAGCTAATTTTTTTATATTAAAGATTTTTAAATGTAATAAATTTAAGATGATCAATTAATATTAGTTATACAGTCAACTCTTGATACAATGAATTTTGATATAACAAATTTCACAATACAATGAATCTTCAGTGTAATACAGATTATTCTATATTAAAAAAACCTTGTTATACTGAATTATACTAGTTAAATGATATATAACGTTATACGAAGAAAATTTTTTAAACACAATATATAAAATGACCCTTATTGTAATGAATTACAGTTATAACGAATTTTTTTTTTGACATAGCGAAGGAATTTTTCTAAGGATAAATTAATTTACTATAAAGATAACTTGACATTTGTTCTTTTCTTAAATGTAATAAATATACTTTCTTTTAATAATAAGTCAATTAATAAAGATGGATTTTCACATTTTGCGATCATATTTCGTGTTCTTTTTTTTTTACATAAGTTTTTTTCAAAATGCTAAAAACAAAGTCAATCCCAACTTCCAAAGAACAAACTGAAACTTCTAAAACTAAAAAACGTCAATCATTTACCGCAGTACAAAAAAAAGAAGTTTGTTTAAAAAAATTAGCTTCCCCTTTTTAAAAAATAAAGACTTAGCTAAAGAGTATGATGTAAGTGAAGGAATGATTAGTGATACTTTAAGGGCAAAAGAACGTTGGCTTGCTGTTGACCTTAATTCACATCAAGCTGAATTAAAGCGTGAAAAGAAGGTTCCTTTTCCCCTCATCGAAGAAGCATTGACCATTTGGGTAGAAAATGCTTTTCAAACTGGTCTAGTTTTGACTGATGATATTCTTTCAACTAAGGCCTTGGAGTTCACTTTTTTATTTAAAGAAGATAAATTTAAGGGATCAAATAGATGGGTAGATGGTTTTAAGAAACGGCATAACTTAAAATAATACAATATACATGGTGAAGCTATGAGTATGCTGCTTGAAAACCTTAGTACAATATGGGAGAATCTTTGTCAAACGTTAAAAGATTATAATCCTGAAGACATCTTTAACTGCGATGAAATGGGTTTGTTTTGGAAAATGAAACTTAGTCAAACAATATCTAATAGTCTAGTATCCAGAACAAAACAGTCAAAAGATTGTGTAATCATTTTACATACCTATAACATGATTGGGAATGAAAAGTTACCTCTATTATTCATACATAAATATGAAAATCCTCAGGCTCTTAAAAATATCAATAAGAAAACTCTCCTAGTGGACTACTATTGGAACAAAAAAGTTAGATGCAGATGTCAATTTAGAATGAATACATTAAAAAACTCAATAACCGAATTAGAAGACAAAATTGAAACATCCTTCTTCTCATCGATAATGCTCCAACACATGCTTTGTATGAAATCACCTATCTAACAAATATCACAATCAAATACCTACCTTCAAACACCACGTCGCATCTTCAACCTTATGATCAAGGTATCATCAATAGTTTCAAGTTACAATATCGGAAGCTATATCTATGAAATTGAGTCAAAGCTTTGATAAGTTTCGTGAATTTGGTATCAAACCTGTGAAAATTAACATTAATAAATGTATCAAATATGTAGCACGTGTATAGAATAATGTTACAAGTGCTACTATTGAATATTGTTAGACAAAGGCAGATATTTTGCCTAATAATAATAATGAGGATTATGAAGACTATAATGCCAATATCGAACTTGAAATTCAACATTTAAAGGAGTTGGAGGAAGTTTAAGTATTAATCGATAAATTCAGTTTTGAAGACCCTTTGACTGCTGATGAGTTTATACAATATGACAAATCTGAGATTGCACGTAAAATGATTTCTGATGAAGAAATCATCAAAGCAGTTCATCCCAAAGAAAAGGAAGTGGAGACAGTAGAGACACCTTTATCACAAATCACTCATGATGATGTTATTGAATCATATGATAAAGTGATTTTATATTTAAAACAACAGGAAAGTGATTATGATAAGAGAAAGGAAGAATTAAAATTTATTAAAAGTCTAAAAAAAGAAGCCTTAAAACGTTGTTTTATTTCTGCAAGACAAATTAGCCTCGATAATTTTGTTTTATTACAATAATTTAGTATTATTTTTTTTTCTTTTTTTTTTACGTGGGTAGTTTTTTTTTTCACGTAATAATTTGAATGAATTGTTTTTTTTGCGTAATAATAATAAAATGATATTTTTAAAATAATATAATAAAAAAAAATAAAGGGTCGAAATAATTGTATAATTTAAGTATCATAAATTGGATCAATCAATACAATTATATATATACGAAATTTAATAATACAGTAAATAGATCAGACAATTAGATATACGTACGGTATAGATCAGACAACTCGAGTAAATCAAGACAATATAAATCATCACCTTAGTGATAAATATAAAAATCATTATAAAGATATATGATCCAATTTGATAAAAAATCAATAGGAAATCTCGACATGAGTTCAACAAAAATTCATCAAAAATTATAAAAATAAATATAAATTTTTAACACAACTTCAACACGACTTCAACACAAATATAGGGGGTGTTATTTAATCAATGTATTAAACTTTTATATAATCATGCATCATTTTTTTAAGAAGAATATTAAACAAAGAATTCTTATTATATTAAATATTTCAATCATGAGTTTATTGTATTGATATGAGTTTTCATTAAAATGTCAAATCAGTATTTCGATTAAATAACAAAGGGATAATTTATTTATAAAGGAAAGTATTTTATCATTATTTAATTTTAAACTTTTAACTTTCGTAATTTCACTTTAACTTTCGTATTGATTTTTAAAAATGGCAAATTGAAGAATTCTTTGGGATGACCCTAAAACTGATCTCTTGATCCTGGAGAGAAGAAGACGAAATCACGAATATTATTATGTATATCAGAGCAATAAAATTCCATTCTGGGAGAGTGTTGCCCAAAGGATCTGACGAAGGTATCAAATAAGATTTTCTGCTCGGCAATGCGAGCAGAAATGGAGGAATTTATTGAGAGATTATAATGTAAGTAAATAAATATCAATAATATGATGATAAATATGATTTACTTAATAATATAATTAATATCTTTTAGAATTTTTATAATTGGCGCAATAGCGTGAGAAGAGGAATGTGGTCGTATACGGAAGAGAGGTATTATAGACTTTTCCAAACAAGATTCTGGGATAGGCCAGGTAATTATTAAAAATGTTTTAATTGATTTTTAGATTTATATTAAGTATATTTAC